>JAJIBD010027763.1:0-67388 GCA_021461705.1 Cryptotis parvus
TTTTATAAACTATAAAATGTTTCACATTTATTATAGCTTATTTTTAGAGTATTTTACATGTAAACATTCCATGGTTCAACCCAGAAACTCACATGTACAAGTAAGTGTTCCACTGCTGAGGTACTTCTCCATAAATGAATGAGATTATTCTAACACTGAAAGTAGCAATTTAAACTATTTTATGAATTAAACTGTGGCAAGTTATTTTCCGTTACCAACTGAAAGTGACAAGTCATTTGAAACTTATTAGAAGTATCTACTACTTTGGTGGCAAATTAACATCTACAAGTCCCCAAGCAGTTATATATTTAACTTTTTAAACAAAAATAAGATTAATAAAAGATAAAAGATTGTACCTTAAATTCATAGTCCCTCTTTAATGTATTAATCTCTAAAAACTACTGCTTCTTTAATAAAACAATGCTGCTGGTCCTGAGAGACAGTCCAAAAGGTCATTAATTCATAGAATATTTGTCATTTGTTTTATAAATTAAGGGGAAAAGGCCGACCTCCGAGTCTGGTTTCCACACCTGCGGAGCTTTAACAGGCCTGAGCAGCACCAAGTCTCTGTGCCTGTCCTTTGTCACTTTACTGGTCACTTGTCTTCCCATTGTTCATCAATTTGCCTGAGTGGGCGCCAGTAACGTCTCCATTCATTGGGAAAGAGGTCCACTATTGTGACTGTTTTTGGCGCGTCAAATACATCACGGGTAGCTTGCCAGGCTCTGGTGTGGCTCTGGGTTCATCAGATGGGCCCAGTCTTTTTCTATGTCAGACCATCAACCATCCTGAGAAAGGAATATTTAGACACAAACAACTAGCCAAGAATCACCAAGAGAGGCTCTGATCACTTCTTGATGAGGATACATCAAATGCAAAGCTAATTTTAAAATATATACGGGCCTACGAGATTGTGCAGCGGGTAGGTTACTTGCACTGTATACAGCCAACAGTTATTAGAGATTAACAGAGCCCAAATAGTTCCCAAAGTCCTGCCAGAAGTGATCTTGTGTTCAGAATTTAGAGAGAACCCTGAGCACCACCAGGTATGAGCCAAAATAAAAAAAGTAAATAAAATAATAAAAATAGTTTTAAAGAAGCGCTTCTCTATAGCATAATCAATCCTAATCAGAATTGTGGAAATTGAATGTTTACCTTCTCTTTTTCAGAGTGCTACACCAAGGCCTGCTTGAGGAAATCACACAGAGTCAGGGAACAAACTGAGGGCTGCTGTAGACCAGACATGTATGCGCCTGACATTGAAACATCTAAGTGGGCCCACCCCACATATTCAATATTTAAGTTATTTGTTACTTAATAGTAAATTAGTATTACCTGACCTATTAGAATTTATGCAAAAATTCTTTTATTTTTTATTTTTATTTTTTGCAATAAATACATTTCTTAAAAAGTTGTTAGAACAAAAGAAAACCATAATTGGCAATGGGAAACAGTGAATCAGTATAATATTTGTTAATGCAAAATTCTTTTTGACACTTTATGTAAACCTAAATCTCAATCCACAATTTAATATATTTTAATATTTTTATGAATTGCTAAATGTTAAGAATTTCTCAACTTCTTCATGGTTCATATAATAGCCCAATATTGCTTTATAAATTATAAAATTCTATAACATAATGTATTAATTATATAAAGTCAAAACTAATTGTACACTAAAAATGGCAAATAGGAAGTATGCTCTTCCCATTTTTATTCTCAAAAATATGCTGGGTTTTATTAGACGACAGTAAGTAACAACAGAAAAAGTCAGCTGGGTACGTATTCTCTTTTTTTTTTTGCTTTTTTTCTTGGGGGGTCGTCACACCCAGCAATGCTCAGGGGTTTCTCCTTGCCTCTGCACTCAGGAATCACTCCTGATGGTGCTCGTGGGATGCCGGGGATTGAACCCGGCCGGCATGTAGGCGGACCACATGCAAGGCAAACGCCCTATCCTCTGACCATCACTCTGGCCCCTGGGGTACCTATTCTTACCATCTAAATTTAAAATGTTATAGTACCATATTATTACTCAAACCTAGAATATGCAAAGATAAACAGAAGAACAGAAGTTTCCTCCTCTG
This sequence comes from Cryptotis parvus, assembly GCA_021461705.1. Taxonomy (NCBI): domain Eukaryota; kingdom Metazoa; phylum Chordata; class Mammalia; order Eulipotyphla; family Soricidae; genus Cryptotis; species Cryptotis parvus. The sequence goes on from JAJIBD010027763.1 coordinate 2,085, forward strand.
TTAGTCTGTGGTCTAAGTTTGACTAAAATAATAGTTGATACAAGCTAAACAAATTCCTTTAAGTGTAGCCATAGAATAAAATCTCCTTACAAAATAGTGTTTAATTATGTATATTTAAATGAAAATCCATATTTTGACTCATGTATACTTTTTTAAAAGAAAATAATAATAGGAATGTCAGAACATTAAAAGTTGATTTCACTCCTAACTTTTCTAACTTAACTATTCAGCACAGGCTTTTGCTTGGGACATCTAAGAATATTACCCAAGGAAATCAATTTTTCAAATGTGTTTGCTTAGGCTCTTGAGGGTATGGTGGTTAATAAAAATGTGATTGCCAGGGCTCAGTGTTTTATTATATAAAAGCCTCTTTACTCATTCCTTTGGGTCAGCTTTATAATAATGAACCACGTTTTTTCTTAGAAGCTCAATTGTCAAGTGGAGTTGAGTTAATTTAGATTATATGAAAAGAAGCAGGTACTTGAAAATAGGATATAAAATGCTTAATGGATTCCAGAAATGGAGTCATTCTATTGAAGGGAAAGAAGTGAGATTGAGAAGAAGAGGAATTAAAGTAGACGGGCAGGTGATTTTTTTTTCTGCCTCATGGGGTAAGATGGCCTATGTTCAGGTAAATTACTTCAATGAAAGGCACACAATGTTTCTTTGATTCCCCTTTATACTTTTGGAGCTCTAAGCCTTATTTATTGTCATCCAGAAAGATAACCTATGGAAACAAGGATACTCTTTTTTGATATTTTTTACTTTTTCTCATATTAAGGTAGCAATGAAGAAAAAAATTAATCAGTAAGGCACTAATCACTATATAGGTCAATATACACTGGCACTTGTGCTGATGTAATTGTTGTTTCCTTCTTTTAATTCTCAAATATAACTAATTTAAAGGCAGCATTAAAATTAGCACACTGTTCAGACTAAAGAAATAGTCCAGGATATGTGGTATTTTTCTTGCATGCAGTCAACCCACATTTCATCCTTGACACCCTAAATAGTTCCCTGAGGATGGATTTGAGTATAGAGCTAGAAGTAAGCCCTGAGTACAATCAGGTTTGGCCACAAAGCAAAAGTTAAGCAAAAAAAAATTAAATTAACATATTATTTGTAGGATTATGTTACTGTTAGGTTGGGTATAATCAACTAAAAGAAGTCTCCTTATATATTACATGCAAGAGATGTAAAGAACACTTAATATAATCAAGTCTCCTTATATATTACATAAAATGTAAGAACACTTAGATTATCAGTGACAGCAGTTTAAATAATGCATATAGCCTCAAAGGCATGCTTGAAACTGAAGTCAACGGAGGAATAATGAAATATATGAACACAAACCTGTGGTTGAGAATAAAGCTACTCAGTTGAGGTTAATGGACTTTGGGACCTGCACTACATATTTTTTGTAAGTTTATAGAAGCTCTTCAGAACTCCTGCAGCATTAATTAAATAAAGTAAACAGGAACTTTCTTAGAAAACCAACATAAAAGTGTTCAAGACTAGTTTGTCAAAATGCTTGCAATATTGAACTATTTGGGAAGCAGCTGAATCTTTTTTGCTTTATAAAAAATTTTAGCAAGTTTAAATTACTTAGCAAGTTAACATATTTAGTTTTTGATGAACATAAGTGAGGATAATTTTCTGTTTATCATGAAATTAAGAAGTTATAGATATACTGAGAAAACCTTTCAGCAGCACAGACAGTGAATAAATAAATAATACTGATACCACGGTGTACACAAATTAGTTTACAGATTAAAAGCATTCTCTCTAGAATTTTTTCCTTCTATACTTCTTTCTTTTGCTCCTCAGTAACATATTCTAGGTACACATCGGTTGCCATTGGAAATACTTATTAATATAAAAATGATTAAGTATTATGCAAAAAATAAAACCTTGAAAGTAAAGATTGCAAACACGTTTTCACAAACAGAAAATTACTCTAAGCACCATCTGTATGGACCGCAAATCATATAATTATATATATATATATATATATATATATATATATATATAAAGAATTCCTAAAAAATTTCACCAATTTTGAAAAAAACTTTGGAGTAGGTGATAGGTTTTCAGAATAGAGAATGTTTGTGGTTACCTTCCTCCACTATGAGGGAAAATTAAAACTAAAACATGAGCTACATGAAACATGAAAATAATGTACCCCAACCTTAATGATGAATTTAATAGCATCTTTCAAAGAACTTTGCACAAACAACAGAGAAATGTGGGCTATCTGAAATAGACTCCAAAGAAAAAGGTTCAATGATGCTTATGGAGATAATATCAACAGAAGAGAATATCAACAAGAAAAAGAAAATATAAGGAAGTTGGATGAAAATCCTAATGAATCATAGCAATATAATGTATAATAGCCCATCTATAAACAAAACAAAATATAGTAAAAGGATTCACCATACTAAATGAAGGAGTAAAATATCAAATCAGAAACCTCAAATATTAAATATTGGAAATCATTCAAAATTTGTTGCTACTAATTTAAGCTAGATGTGATCCAGGCATTCATCCATGATGAGCAATATAAAATATTATCAAATAATATTAATCTTTATACTGTTTATCAGAGTCTTTGGAACCGAGCAATGTAAGAAATTGTTTTCATGGTACCAGATTAATTATAACTTTTTTTCTGACACTTTAAACAAATTTTTGTGGAATATGACTATTGAAAGTTAATTTTAACAATGATCGTAGTTTCAGTGCTGTTCTGCTTTAGATTGAAAAGCATTTGGGAACTGTCTTTATAGTCAGTTGTGAAATTAAAAAATACAACCCAAAGTTTGCTCATTCTAATTCAAGTACAGCAACAAAACAATATGTTGTAACTGTAAATGCGAATTTGAGCTTTTAGAAATATAATGGAACAGTAGACATTTTTTTTCATTTTTGTAACTGCTGTCAAATTAGGATATTTGTCTGAAATGTTAAGTACACAGAGAACAATTTTTGTTAACCCGACATTCATTTATTTTAAATATATATTTTATATTCATTTTATACTCATTTTATATTTATTTCTTAGATTTAATTTCATACAATGTAATTTACACATTTTCATTTTCTAATTATATATATATATATACTAATATACAAAGAAATAAACATAGCATTACTTCATATGAAACATTTAGAGTCAGGACTTAAGGCAAAGTGGTACAGAAACAAACCCCATCAAAAGAAAACACTCTAGTAAAGCCTAAGTACTTTCACCCAGTACATTTCTTTATTCTAAAATGTAATTTTTAGACTTAACCAAAACTCTATAATGCTATACTAAAAAGTGAAAGAATCAGGGAGATGGGTAACAAAATTGGATTACATAACATTTCTACAGTGTTATTTTCCACAATAGGCCTCAAATTACTGTGAATTCAGGGTTGACTTTGAGGCACTTGGAAACAATAGTATCCCAAAAAGAGGATTAATTTTCCCAATATAGGCTATGTGTGGCACCTAGGGTGAGATGAGTAGAGTGGAAACTCAGTGCAGCAATGAGATTTGTGCTGAAAGTTAGAGTTGCCTGGCAAGGCGGCTGTAAATGTGTGAGAACAGTGGGCAGCCACAAATTGACTAGGACAAGAGGGAGCTACAAATTCCAGAATTACAAAACCCTTAAGTGACTGAACCTAAGGACTTTGGAACTGCGCGTACCTGTGATACTGTTATGTATGGCATCTCACAGTTTAATCGTCTGTTAAAAGGAAAGAGGAGACCACTTTCTACTGAATATCTCTAGAGCTCTACATGGTGGTAAGAAAGAAAGAGTCCTTTGAAAGGATCCAACTCCTGGTACCACAGTATCATGGGAAACAACACAGATCCCCTCCTCAAAGAAAGGAACAAGAAAACATTCCCAAAGCATCATTTAGGAATACAACATTCATAATGTCTCTGACAAAGAATTTAGAGAGGAAATATTGATGATGTTTAATGAGCTCAAAGAACCAATGGAACAGATATCCAATAAAAATGCAATAGGACCGAAAAGAAACAATGGAACAGGCAAAATGAAAAATCCACTGGGTGCCCTCAACAGTAGGATAACCATAGCCAAAGTCAGAATCAATGAGAATGAGTATGAGCTGCAGAAAGCACTCAGGGAAGTACAACATATAAAAAAGACTGAAAAATGAATCAGCAACAGGTTAGAAAACATGAGAATGAATCCAAGGGGAACAAAATAAGAATCACCAGATCCAGGCACATAAGGAGGCAACCCCAAGTACATAGGAACAGTTAAAGACATCCTTGAGAAAAGTTCCCAGAGTTAAAGGATGCAGTCATCCAGGTCCAAGAAGCCTGAAGGATAACAGGTAGAAACTGTCTCAAATATTTTTTCAGACCATGAGGCACTGAAAATAGATCTTAATCACACACAGAAATGGAGAGTCAAACCAAACACCCAAAAACTAAACAGCTCATTGTTGAACAACCAGTGAATCATAGAAGAAATCAAAAAGAAATCCAAAGATTCCTGAAAACAAATAAGACTGAAGATATAAACTATCAGAGCTTGTGAGATACAGTGAAAGCAATGTTAAGAGGAAAGTGCATAGCTCTGCAAACATTCATCAGCAGAGAAGAAAGGACCCACATAACCAATCTGACTGCACTGCTTAAGATCTTAGAAAGTGACCAACAATATTAGCCCAACCCAGGCATAAAGATGGAAATAATAAATCTTAGAGCATAAATCAATGAGTCAGAAGCCCAAAAAACAATCATGAACATATTTGTATATCTCACAGCTGTATGATAAAATAAAATTAGAGAAAATTTTGCCAACATACTATTGTCTAGAACTTTCTTCATCCAGAAAATATTTCCTGTGTGATCAGAGGACAAGAATAAAGGTAAACTAAAATTAAACAGTCCAAATGCAGGAAAATCACTTCACCAATCCCCAATAAGAATAACTTTGATCCTTAGACCATGAATGGATATCAAGAAATCCTATATGGGGCCAGACACTCTGAGGCTAGCAATCAAAAGAAAACAACACCCCCATGTAGGGACATGCTGGTGAACGTGTGTGGCAATATGGGGCAACTGGTCAAATTTTACTTGCCTCGACATGGAGCATTGGGTTAGAAAATACAAGAAACTATGCTTGTCACCCCAAAGTCATGCCATTATTTTTATATCCATGATAAGAAGAGCTAAATGATAAAACTTTCACATTCAATGATATACCCAGAAGTTTATTTTTCTTCTGCATGATTCTAATAAAATAATCCTTTCCCTGTTCAATCAACAAATAGCATGGTTCATTTCAGTCTTCAGGAATAAATGCAAATGGGTCAACATAAATGTTTTATGCAAAATACTCACTTCAACAAAATACAAATCACTTTATTTTTAAGAAACTAAATAGACAAAGCAAGAGTTCTTCCAAAACATTTTCATAAGCAGATGATTAAAAACTATATCTTACTAAAACTCATTTTATATCCCACATTAAAAGAAAAAAGCACAGGAAATACTACTTTTCTTTTTGCTATCTATTCTCTAAACCTGTATGCATCATGAATAACAATAAGTGCATCCATAGTGCACTGTACTATAATGACATTAATTAATATATCTCTAAAGATAAATGCATTCATTATGAAATACAATAACAACTTACTTAATGAAAATATATTCAAAAGAAAATTAAATGTCATGAACTAGAGATACGATGCTAAGGTATGTGTTTGGCATGTGGCTAATACCAGTCTGATCCTCAAGATTGCTTAGGACCTCCAAGCTCAACCAGGAATGAAATGGGGAATCAGGAGTAAGTTCTAAGCACCATACGAATGTGGCTCCCTTGGAACACTGTATGCAAAACCCAAACATGAACATCTTTGTAAATATATATCTCACAGTGTATAATAAAATATTTAAAAAAAGAATTTAGCTCCCAAAGAACCCAAATATGAATATTCCAAGTAATTTTCTTTAACAAGAAAATCAAAACCAAAATTTAATTATGTGATTGAAAATACAGTATTGTTATCTTTTAGATTTGGAATAATAGTGATAAAATACATTGTCTATGAGTGCTATTTTTTAAAGAAAACTTATAATGCTATTTTTCTATGGCATTAAATCATCTTTATTCATTTTTTAAGATGTGAGTTTAAATTAAACACCAATAGATTGTTATGTATAAACAACTTACTGCGAGTGCAGCATTTTACTGTTCCTTAAAATTACTCTATTTAAAATAGAAGATTCACATAAATAAAAAGAGGAAAATAGAGTACATAGGAATAAAAGCATGTGTTCTCTCTGAAATTTGTTCAGCTACTCTTTTGCTAATTAGGCATGTGTCTCTGTACAAGGTAATATGAATGATTGATATGAATACTCAACTTCTCTAATTATAATAGGATATAAGTTCTTCAGAAGTGATTGTTTTTAACTTTGACTCTGAATGAAGGACGATATAGTGTATAATCAACATAGACAAATGATATAGCTAATGAGAGTAATAAACCAAAGTAGAAAATAGTAAGTTACATATATAAATGTAATATTAAATGTAAAATAAAGAAGTACCATCAGTTAAGAAGTACAGCATTTACTAAAAGTCTCTGATATATTGAAAATAATGGAAAAATGTTTTACTAAAGACTGCTCTCAGCTGAAGAAAACCACATTTTCTTCTGGTATTTGAGTCTTAGAAAACATACACTTTTTTTTTTTTTTTTTTGGGTCACACCCGGCGATGCTCAGGGGTTTCTCCTGGCTCTGCACTCAGGAATTACTCCTGGCGGTGCTCGGGGACCATATGGGATGCCGGGGATCGAACCGGGCCTGCACAGGCCAGCCACGTGCAAGGCAAACGCCTACCCGCTGGGCTATCGCTCCGGCCCCCGGAAAACATACACTTTGGCTTCTAGATACACAAAAAAAATACTAAAGAACTATTTACGTTTTACTCATCATTTTATAAACTATAAATATGTAATGTTTATTGATAAACTTTCCCCCTTAGATGTAGAAATACATATGTACTTAAGTATTGATATATTCATGATGATTTTCCCTGATATTCATGATGATATCCCTTGATAGGGATAAATTTATTTCACTCATATTATTTAAAATTATTTTAAAGAATCTTTTAAAACTTATTTCATTCTTTCTGATGATCACTTATTTTTTCCCTTGTCACTTGTTACTTGTCACTTATCTTCCCGTTGCTCATCAATTTGCTCAAGCAGGTGCCAGTATCATCTCTATTCATTGGGAATGAGGTCCATTATTGTTAATGTTTTGGGCATATTGAGTGCACCATGGGTAGATTTCCCAGGCTTCGCCATGGATCTAGGTTCATCCCAGGGGACCTAGTCTTTTTCTATGTCGGAATATAAGCCATCCAGGGCCCATCAGGCTTAGACTTGGGTGTAGACAAGCCTGTCTCTTGTCTTCTACCCACGGAGGCAGCCAGGTTACACAGCCACATCTGCGACACCATGTGGAGCAGGATTTTTCCCCTTACTCTTACTAATTTATTAATTAATTTTTTCAGTTTAAATATCTCTGCTTATTTTCTACTTAATTCACTGTGTGAAATGTCAATAATAAACTAAATTATTGTTTATATCTATTATATTAATGTGATATAAAATTAAACTCAACTTATAGCAGTATTTTTGTCAGAAGAACCAGTAAACATGTACTTCATAAATCTCCTGACAAGCTTCATTTTTATTAATTGTTTTTGTTTCATTAACATTATAAATTTAGAAACATAAATTAGCAAGTATTTTGAAAGAATATTACTTAAAATTAAGGCATTTATTCAAACATATTGAGATAAGTTTTATTTTAAACTAAAACTATGTTGCTTTTTATCTCTGCTATATTTTTATCTTTTTGGAATACAAGAGAGATTCGTTTTTGTAAATTGTTGGTTTAGAATAAATAAGTGGTAGCTTTAAATAAATGACTGGTAACACTAAACAACTTGTGAGAAAATTCAGACTAAGCTAGACACTAGAATTCTTCACTTTTCTTTACTAGCTGAAAATTCATTTTTCAATTTTGTCATTCTATCTCCATTTTCAAATACCTTATTGAACATATCAAAGTTTTATAGAAACCACACTGAATTAAATGTTTAGCATGACTGTATCTTCAAACAGTAATTAAAGGTAAAAAGAAATAATTCATGCTGGAGAAAGAGCTAAAATTTAGCATAGCTTGAATTATTTTCCTTTGAAATATGACTACTCTGCCACATAACATTTATTAAGAATACTGCTGAAAATTGTTTTTAAAAATACTTTTCGGGAGTCCCAGAGCTTGGGGATCTGATCTTCACAGCATGGGCCATTATCTGCCTGTCTGCTACTCTTGAGAGCCAGTCAGACTAGGGAATTGAAGCTCATTGGGACACATTGCAACCAGAAGGGCTTTAGTCCAGGGTAGGGAGCTGATCTTCACAGTATGGGCCATTGTCTTCCAGGAACTCCTGAAAGCCAGCCATGAAGAATGATGTCACTCTGATTTGCTCTTTAGCGCTCATTTCTTCACCACTGCATACCTCATAGTAAACATACAAAAACATTGTAAAGGCTTTCCAGGAAATGCAAGCACAGCAAAGAGAAAGGCTCCTGCTAAACCCAGGTTCCCAGATAAAAAGCTTAGACAAGAGAGGACATCACATTTTCCTAGATATAGAAATGAACCGTAGTAGGGAACATTGATTCCAGATAGCCAAAATATCATGGGGAAACAAAACAGATCCCCATTACAAGAAATGGTTGAATAAAAGAGTACAGAAGACTCAACAAGACAGAACCACATACATAATCTCTCTGACAAAGAATTAAGGAATGAAATGGTGAAGATGCTTAATGAGCTCAAAAAACATTGGAAAAGACATCCGATAAAATTCTGGAAGTTAGGAAAGAAACAGTGGAACAGTCAACAAATCAAATAAATGCAGAAATGAAAACAGGAAAAAGAAAACTTCAAATAGAAGTGACATTAGTGAAAATATAAAGTAGATAGATATGAAAAACTTTAGGACCAGTAGTCCCTATATGAATGAGGGATACCTGGATCTTGTGGACTTCAACTCTGAGAAAAGGAGAGGGAAGGAGAAGTCTCTGCCTTGCTGCTGCTGCTGCTGAAGAAAGAAAGTCGCCAAAGCAGCAGGGGGTTTCTGGAATACAGTTCCATTTTATTGAGCACAGTGCAAGCCCTTTATCCAGTTGTTGGGTAGAGGGGATACAAGTAAAAGTCATGGGCACCTTCAAACTCCTGGCCACAAGGTAACAGCACCTGAAAACTCCTGGGCCATTGCAAATGAATAGCAATTAGTTATCCCTGTGGTGAAAAGACCAGGCACATTCTGTCTCAGCTTAGATGCATACCTCCAAGTAAATACTGATGTATTTCATGTGGATGTATTTGGGCTTTATTGCCCTAGAAATAGGGCCTACTTTGGGGTCCCTCTTCATGGCCTTATGGTTGTAAAGTGCCAGGCACCAAGACTAGCTGCTCAGAGTCCAACAACAAAGTCAATGGGTGCCCTCAACTACAGAATGACAAAAGTCAAAGATAGAATTAATATGCTTGACCATGAAGTTTAGAAAGCACTCAGTCAAATATAGAAGATGGAGAAATGTCTTGAAATAGTTCATTAGCAGGCAAAAGAACATTGATTGAACTCAAGATTAACAACATAAGAATCATAGTTTCAGGGGAATAGGGGAGGCAACCCCAACACAGTAGGGAAAGTTAAAATTCATTGTGAAATGATCCCAGAGCTGAAGGATTCAGGTAGACAGAATCAATAATCCTAAAGGGAACCAGCTAAAGGTTTTTTTAAACCGCCAAAACATAGCCTAATTGACCAATTACAAATGATGAATGACAGAGATAGAGACAGAGATATGGACCCAACAAAGGTCCAGCAAAATACTTATAACATCTTTTAGTAAACCTCAAAGAAGACATTGAGAACAACACAATTGCACTAGAAGACTTTGACACTACCCTCAACTCTTGATAGATCAACAAGTTGGAAATTCATCAAGAAAATACTGTCTCTGAAAGAAGAAATGAAAGAGAGTGTAAGTTGATATCCATAGGGCTTTTATCTCCAAGAGGCTTAATAAACATTTTTCTCCTGTGAACATGGAACATTCTCAATATAGACCAAGTACTGGGCCACAAAACATAAGTCAATATTTTGTACCACATATTCTTTTATTCTTACTTATACAAGCTATTTCTTCTATTGAAAATTAGTCATTTTAATTAAAGAAATTAAATATCATTTTTGCTATACTATTTTATACTTTTTTTAAAAGTCTAAATTCTATAATCAGAATATTTCTATATATTTAAGGATCAAATTACTAGATGACATATTACCATGTTACTAATTATGTAAGTGCCTTATTTAGTCTACGTTTTCAGTCTCTAAAAGAATGAGAGGTTCTGCATCTCAAATAAAATGCCAATTTCTCTTTGCTTTAGAGAGTACACAGGCCACTGCCAGTTTATCACAAATAAACACACGTGGAAAATAGGAAATACCATTTTCAGTCACAACACCCATAACATCTAACTGGCTTCTTGAAAAGACTATCTGTACCAAATATTATTGAATAAGAAAAACATAGAAGTACATGTTTTAACATTTTATTTACCTACTTCTTACTGGGTTATTACATAAACTTTACAGAACACAAAGTGCTTGACTTTCAGACTCTCAATCACCAGCTCCTAGCTTTCCCATTACTCTTTAAAGGGGCCAGTTGCATTAGCCTCCAACCAACATGACTATAATCCAATTAGCAAAGTATGCTTGTAAAGTTCACTTTTTAAGAGAAAAGTTTATGAGATTCACATATTATTTTTTCTCATAACATGTAAATTGCATACATTAAATCAGAAATATATGTTAGATTAGACAATCAAATGTCTGCTAGAAATCACCAACATTATTTCATTGAAAGGAAGGAAGAATATGTACAAGGGCATTCTGCCTCAATTACCCAGTTAAGAGTATTCTTATATTCTTGAATTTTTTTAAATTAAATTTCAAGGATAAAATTAGTTTTCCTGTTTTGTTTTGTTTTCAGGGTCATAGCAGGAGGATGCTCCAACTTCTGACTGTACTCAGAGATCATTCTTGGCAGAGCCCTGGAGACCATATGTGGTGCAGGAAGGACCCATGTTAGCTATGCTCAAGGGAAGTTTTCTATCCTCTGTACTCTCACTGATATTAATTTTATTGTCTCAGACCATATCTAGCAATAATGATTCATTTTTATGGAGAGACTTATGCTTTACAATACTTAAACAGAGCAAATTTATAGTTTTAGTGGTCAAATGTTATGTTATCTGTTCCATTTTTATGAGAGTACTTTTTGTCATCTGCTACACTTATTAAGAACACTACTGTTCTAAAACTGAGTTACCCATTTTATATAATTTAATTTGACCTGAGACTTGCTTCTCAATATAGTCCCCAGGTATTCTGCTGTTAGTAAATGATATGAAGAATATAAACATCACATTGTTAACTGAAATTTTATGAACGTGATGAATGAAATAAATTATCAATAATTAGTTAAGCTTGTCAGTTCAGCTAAAAGGGGATATTTTAGGAATTCATTTGAGAAAAATTAAACATAAAATTTTCTTTAACATTTAGTAAATAAACATTTACTAAGATGTTTTAGTATAATAAGTTGTCTTCTTTTATGAAGAACAAAGGAATTATTTATACATTGAATATCTCAATTTTAAAAATGGTTATTGTTTCAACCCTGAGTTTTTAAAAACTATCACCACTATATATGTTTAATAACAATACATTTATAGACAAATAATTATATAAATTTGTATATTTATGTGATATGAGATAAATTATATATGTTATTTATACATAATATATTAGATGTCAGTTATATATTATACATTATTTATTATGCATATATTAGTTCATCAGAATTTTTTCAAAATTTTTGCCCTCTGATGATGCTTTATAATCTTGGACTGTGCTCATAATTTTAAACGAATGAAAATGGTTAATTAGTAATGAAAATATACTAAAGTGGGTTACTGAAAATAATGTGTAATTGGAAAAAGTTTTGAAATCCCACTAGAATCTAGTAATATGAGAGCAATGATATTTTTATTATGATTGGCTTGTAGTAGTAAGTGCTTTTAAGACATTCTTTATGAGGAAAAATTACAGAGCAGTACAATAAAATAAATGTATTTTCTATGCAAACTGATATAGTGACTATTTCCCACTATTCAATTAAGCCCAAACATTTAAAAGGATTCTGAAATATGCATGTCAATAAGGAGAAAAATAGTTTAAAGTTAATATTTTGCACATAAGGCACAGACCTGGTATATGTATGACTTATAATAATCATTATTTTAATATTATAAAAATAACTTAAATATTAAATTAATTATCAATTAAATTAAATCACTTGATCACTTGAATCCCGTTATTCATTGATTAGCTCGAGCGGGCACCAGTAACATTTCCATTGGACCCTATCACGTGCCAATGTAGCGCAATGGCATCTGGTTGAATCAGGAATATGAAGAGCCTCAAACCATTCCTTCAGGGTCTTGACAAGGAAGTCTGACCATCTTGTAGGTGGGCGGCCACATGATCTTTTGAAATCCCGTGGGATCCAGTCGGTAATAGCTCTAGTCCAGCAGTTGTCTCCAAATCGCATTACATGTCCAGCCCATCTGATTTTTTGATGCCTTGGCAAACGAGACAGCCTCCTGATTCTGGAATAGTGACGGAGGTCAGAACTCCGATTCCTTCTCTCACCTGAGTGAGGTGTGATATTCCAAGCATAGCTCTTTCGATTCCTCTCTGGGAGACCCGAATAGCATTCTCATCCTGCTTTCTTAGGGCCCAGGTCTCTGAGGTGTATGTTAATGCAGGGAGAACGGTGGAGTCAAAGAGATGTGCCCAGAGCCGGAGGTTCTTTGTCCTTTTAGCTATTTCTTCGATGCCTTTGAAGGCATTCCACGCCGCTCTCTTCCTCCTGCACAGCTCAGGGTTTAGGTCGTTCATCATGTTGATTTCTCGACCTAGGAATACATAACTGCTGCATTCAGAGATGTTTGTTCCATTGAGAGTGAATGGGCCTCTGGAACTAGTTTAATTAATTAATTAATTAATTAATTGAACTAATTCAATTAAATAAATTATTTTATTATTTATTGATATTATAAAATATTGATTTGATTAAAATTTATATTATAGCACTGTGAGATATACAATTACAAAGATGTTCATGTCCGGGTTTCAGTTATACATTGTTTCAGCACCCATCCCTCCACCAGTGCTCATTTCCCACCACCAATGTCCCAGATAATTATTATACTTCCAATTATTTGCTTTCAACCAGAAAGATATGCAGAATAGTATGCAGAAATGCTAACCAACTCTTATGATTATACTAATTATGTAGCTGCTACTGGCTCTCACTGTGCCCAGCCGCTCATGAGGTGCCCAGGAGGGGATGGCAGTTTCTAGCCCTTGCCCACCACCCCAGCAGAGCCTCACAACAAGCCAGACGAACCCCCACTCCATGAGGACCTCCATTTTCCACATCCGGACTTCCCCCTCTTCAGAACTCCACCCAGCAGACCAGCCTATCACAGCCCGGCTCGTGTGGCCGATTTAGGCCACGCGTTTCATCAATAAATGCTGGATTTTGAGATGACTACAAGAGTATGCTACCCGCCGGCAGAGCCTGGAAAGCTACCCGTGTCGTATTTGATATGCCAGATACCAGTAACAATTATAGACCTGATTCCCATGACCTGATGGAATGGTTTGAGGCTCTTTATGTTCCTGGAGCAAGCAGGTGCCCTTGGACTCTACTTGCATGAGACAGGACATATGGAGATGTTACTGGTGCCCGCTCGAGCAAATCGATGATGAACAGGAAGACAGTGATACAGTGATACAGTTAATTATGTAAGCAATACTTATTTTCAAAGCTGAAATAACCATAAGATTTACTTTTAAATTCATATATCCAAAGAACCTAAGCCCTTCTTTTATAGGTGTTTTTTTTTTTCACAGAACTGTTCTGAGGCAGACTTACCAAGGAGTTTGAAAAAACAAATCACTTTTCTTTAAGATTTGGATTATCTCCTTGTGATATTGTCCCATTGAAATGTCAAAATAAGTTCTGTTTAAGAAGGATTTTTATCTGGTAAAATATTTTGGAATACAATTTATTTTAGAATATTTAAATACACTAAAATCTATGTGAATTATTACTGTTTATATATTATTTTCTTGTACAGGAAAAGAAAAAATAATTTTCCTCTACACCACTTGGTTATGAATCCATTTCTGTAATAAAAACAAAATAGCAGGAAAACGAGTTAAAAAGCTTAATAGCACATGTAAAGGTTGACATCTCTGGAGCAATTTTACGTGGGTGAGACTAAGGCAAAGCTATCATATTGCTGCTGCCCTCCTTAAACAAAACCAAGCCACTGACCTGGGCCAGACCACCAACATTCCAAGTCAGCAGTATAACTTCAATATCCGGTTTGAAAGCAGTCATAAAACTGAACTTTTACCTTTTGATCCCTCATCTGCTCATTTTAGGTTCTAATTTCTTCAGCTGCCCATTACTTCAACAGTTATCTCATCCTTTTATTGAAGAGAATAAACCCTGACGTGAAATGCTCTCTGTAACATAATTTGGAGTTCTTTCTGTTGATTATATTTTTCATTAAGGCAATGTTGTTGTGTAAGTAGGTAAATTTTAAAAAAATAATATTATACTTATTGTAATGTATTTAAATGCCTTTGGCATATATGGTCTTGTTGTCTCTCCTCACTTTTTTTACAACTATCAAGTCTTTTTTTCCAATTTGCAGAATGTTTTCAGTTTGACCCTATGCATTTCAAACCTGAACTACTGCTCCACAAATGGCAGTAGTTCTCTGCCATTTTCAAATGGGCATATATCGTTTCACCACTCACCTTGCCCCTATCTTATTTATGCTTTCAGAGACATGGAATTTATGGATAAGACACTCTGGGATGCATTTGCTTAGTCCTAGTTTAGTATGGATAATCCCAAATCCCTCTTGGTTGTTTTTCCCTTGAAACCTTCCAACTGTTCTCAGTTGTCAATTTCTAAGATTCACGCTGCTCCTCTACTGTGTTATTGACTTTGTATAGGATTTGTTTCACTTGACACTGTTGTTGTATGGATGTTTCCTTCTGCCAAATGCTGTTCTGATATTTTATTAGGGAGCTCCATAATTGAATCATGGCTTTTACCAAATTCATTATCTTTCATTTTAGAACTTCAAGAATATAGCCCTTCTATGCATGTTAAGTAAGATTCGCCACACATAATTCCAGACATACTCCACTACCAAGAGGTCACCTAGCCTTCCAATACTACCCTTTCCATCTGATAACAAACATCATTGTCACTGAAATCAATAGTCATTATTTTATTTTTTGTAGGAGTGCTTTGGTTATTTATATCCACATATGCATGAAAACACCTGGCAATGTCTTCATTTCCATACATACCTACAAAAGCTTAATAAGACAAGTTCCATATTTTTTCTCAAATGGCATAGTTTTGTCATGCTTTTAATAGGCACTAACCACAATTGACATGGTGGGGTGGAGGACAAGGCCTCCTTAAGGGATGCTTCTCTCGGCAATGCAAAGCTGAGTCTGTTTATATGTTGTTCTTTGTTATTTTGGGGGACCACACCCAGAGGTCCCCAGGGCTTTTTCCTAGATCTCCTCCAGGACCACTCCTGGGAGGTCTGGTGATACATGGGATGTAAGGGAACAAACCAGGTCAGCAGTGTGTAAGGAGAGAACCCTACTCTCCAAGATGGTGCTCCATCCTCCCCAATCTGATTGTTTGGTGTCTTGAACCAAGTTTTAGGGTACCATCAGAACTATGATAAGAGGAACTAGAAGTGGAGCAAAGTATGTTTTTTTCAGAAAATTCACTGTGTGCATATGGAAGTATGTGCTCTTACCACCTGAGCTAACTTCTTTTCCACTTAAGTTGTCTTCCTGATCACATAGTTTCCTCAATGAACTGTCAGAAAATATTTCATTCAATTTGTATGTTGTGATATTACTGTGATATTTATATATTACTGATATTCATCAGTAAATATCCCTTCATCTCACATTTTAGCTAGTTTTATGGCGTGCAATACTTGTCAATTAGTGGCTATATTTATGTCTGGTGAATGCCTAATAGTGGTATGACTAGAAAAAATGTAATTATTAACAGATTCTCTTTATTAGTAGAGGCTACCCAACTATATCATCTTTTGACTTTTTGTATACTAGGATTTCTTTTCATTTAAACTCTCATTGAATGAATTTCATATTTTTCTGTTTAGTATTTTTTGTTTTGCTTTGTTCTAAAGCCACCGCCTATAATGCTCAGATGTTTCCTCCTGGTTCTGCACTCAGAAATTACACCTTGTGGTGGTGCTTTGAGAACTATAGTCTGTCAGTCACAGAATCCAGGTTAGCCTCATATAAGGTCAAGCTCATGAAAGGCAAATGGTCTACCTAAGGTATTATTGCTCTCTCTCCTTCTGGGCTTTTCTGTTTTGGGGGGTGTTTAGTTTTGTGCACACCATCTATGTTTGTGTTCAAGGTTCCATACAGAGCCAGGACTAGACCTAGGCTTATTTCTTGCAAAGCATGATCGCCAGTCCTTTGAACTCTGCACTTATTTTTCAGCATTTAAATATATTCATTTCTCACCACTTCAGATGATAGCAAAGTGTGTATATTTATTTAGGTTATATAGTTTAATGCATGCATAGTGTAACATACATGTTATACCTAGTCTATAGGTGATGTGCTTTATATTTAATATATAATACAATATAAAACATATAAGTACACTATTATTTAAATAATGGAAGCATCACCGTGCTCTGAAGAGTATATAACAGATAAGAAAGGGTTATCTGAGAGACTGAGTTACAGTAAGGTGGGTAAGATGCTCACGCTGCACATAGCCAAACAGGATTTGAACTCTAGGTCTCCATATGATCTACCGTGCCCAACCAAGATTGAGATCTGAGACAGAGTCAGGAATATCTAGCAAAATCTGTAAAGATGACTGGTGGTATTGCTGGTTGATGTTTCTTGGTGGTAATCGGTGAAGTATTAAACTAAATTGTAAAATATGTACTTTTGAATTAACTTTACATGTTTCCAAAATATAGGGAAAACCATTTTTAAATTAAGAAAATTATAATTTGCTGGTCTTAGAAGCTTTCCCGTCAAATCAAATTTGTTTCTTATGACTGCATTTATGTTCCAGAACACTTAGGACTTGAAAATGTGTTTAAACGTTGGAAATACGTTCCTATTTTTTTTCAGACTCTTTTCTGGCCAAGTCTTGGCTTGCCTAAGAAAAAGGCTTCCAACTACCAAGAAATAGATCACTTTTCTTTTTATGGCATCAGAATACTGATTTTTTTTTTTGTAAATTAATCATTGCTTGGAAAATACAAATTGAATATAAGAGTATTATCCTGACATGTATTAGTTTTTTTGAATTTTTATGAATGATTTATAATAAAATGTAGATATGTACACAAAGATAAAATTTGTTCAAATATTGCAGCACACTGAGAAATAACGTAAAATTCTTATTTTACCTTATTTATATTCTGGTATATTTTCTTATTTTAAAAGATAATATACCAGATCTTATTTTATATTCTGCTACTAAAATAAGGTATCTTATTTTATTTTCTGCTACTAAATATGGAAGTCTTTATGCTACTTGATAGAATGCACTTTTTAGCATACACTTAGCACTTATTACTATCAGTATGTATATATATTTTCAGATGCAGTACAATCTTTGTCCATCCACTATGCCACTGCACGACTTTATACATATATTTGTACATATAGCATTTTAATTAATACATAGCTATAAAAAGGAAAAACAAAATTTTAAAGTATGTTTTCCTTTGAATCCATCATAGTGAAATTTACTTTCAAAAAATAAATGAAATAAAGAAAGTGCTGGATTTAATAGAGTTAGATTGTACTTAATTAAAGTTTATTTATAACAGCACTTGGCATGTTTAGGCAACCAGGAGAGTTCAATGTAGATATCTGAGAGCATTTTCTAATATTGCTTTCTGAGAATCCTCATTGGAAAAATGAGAAGCATGAGAAATTTCCATTTGGAAAAGGAGTTGTCACTATTTTAAAATGCAAATGAAAATATAAGTTAAAAAAAAACTACTGACATGCCTGTACAAAGTAGAACTAGGAAAATCAATAGATGAAAATAAATTTTAAAATCCTCTATTTTATGTTACCTTTTATTTTTATTATACTAATTCACGTATCAAGAAAAAGACCCATAAACATATTATTTTACCAAAAATTTAATGGTTTTGCCCTCTATGGTTAAGCAAAAGTGTCATGCTTTAGCAGAACACAGAAATGTAAACAATGCAAAGTCCTTAACTGAAGTTATCCCCAGAATAGATTTCAAGAAGCTTCCTTATTTCACTTTGGTGACATTTTCATAGCTGGTGTCCTGAGGATTTTGTTGTATTTCTGCGTGAAATTTAGGGTGGACAGATTTAGCAATTAAAAAGTGCAGAATGCCCAATTAAATGTGAAACTGGGATAAATAATGAGTTAGCAGTTATCATAATCAATGTACCATATGATATTGTGATATTTTAATGAATTTAAATAAAAATACTTGGAAGCTTCTATTCATTTATACTTGCTTTAAAGATGTATTAGACAATTAAAGTTCAATCATATAAATTCTCAGTTAGCATCCTTTTGACCCGCCCACCCCCGCTTCATGAGGGTTTCCATTTTCCACATCCGGACTTCCCCCTAGTCAGAACTCCACCCAGAAGACCAGCCTATCACAGCCCGCCTCGCGCGGCCGATTTCAGCCACGTGGTTCATCAATAAATGCTGGATTTAGAGATGACTACAAGAGTATGCTACCCGCACGGCAGAGCCTGGCAAGCGACCCATGTTGTATTAGTTATACCAAACACCAGTAACAATTATAGACCTCATTCCCATGACCTGATGGAATGGTTGGAGGCTCTTTTTGTTCCTGGAGCAAGCAGATGCCCTTGGGCTCTATTTGCATGAGATAGGACATATGGAGATGTTACTGGTGCCCACTCAAGCAGATCCATGATGAACGGGAAGACAGTGATACAGTGATAGCATCCTTTAAAGTTTCAACATGAAGTTTTTGCTACAATCTTTTTATAATGAAAAGGATAATGCATTTTCCTAGCAAGAGGTATGGTTTTAATATGGAGTTGTAAAAAACACATTGAAATAATTATATTTGTGTTTTGGTCTTGAATTAATGTCTACTTTTTTATTGTCATATCATTTTTTTTCATCATTATCCATACTATTTGTTTCCCAATTCTAAGTTTTGTGGTTTACTGGAAAGAAAACTTTTTTTAAGTAAGCGTAATCTATCATATTTGAGTTGACTTTTTATTTTATGTTCACTTCAGAAATATATGAACAAAAGAAACTGTAGTGTAGTGTTAGGCTTCAAGGCACATCGAAATTGCATACTAGTTTGTGTGTCCCTTTCTCATCTTCTCCTCTTTCAGCTTACTGTATTTTATTTAACCAGGAGCATGAGCAATCAATATATAATATGATTGCTTATGGTTAAAAAAAAAGAAAAGAAAGAAAAAATAATGTTTAATCTGACTTTAGTTTATTTTATTCAGGAAAATAGAAAATGCTTTTTTTTAAGTTTTCAACAATAATTAATCTTTACTGAAGTTCTTAAAACATCAAATTTTTGTGTAGAAGGTAATACATTCTGGTTGCTAGCCAAACACTTTTCAGGTTCTTTCTTCCTCAAAAATGTCACTTAGTGTACAAATATTTATTGACTGTCTACAGTCTACAGAGTTTAAATACTATGCTAGTATATATTTCTAAAATAAAGCTTCTATATCAACATTTTTATCTATAAGCAACATTTCTCTTCAAGCTACAAAATATCTTAGAGTTACAATTGGAAATTTACATCAATATCCAGATGGGAGAGTTATACCTGAGGCCTCTTCTACCAACAGAAAAAATTAAATTAAAGGCAAGTTTCATTTATTTTTTTAAAGAAGTTCGTGACTTTCTCCTGTTTAGACAAAAGGCTGCAACCTCACACATGCCCAATGCCAGCTCTCCTAATATCTCCAGGGACAGGTCATTAGCATTCCTGTAAAATTGTAGAAGAGTTACCACTCTATGCCCAGACAGCCAGGCGGCACCAACTTTTTTTTTTAACCTTCATAGACAAAGCCATTATCTCCTTTTGCTTAATAGGAGAAGGCTGAATAGCTAGGACAACTTACTCCAAAACTAAGCACCCATTCTCAAAAAGTTTCTGGCTTGAAAGACTTTCTATTTGGAAGTTCACTTCTATATTAAATTTCCTTTTTAAATTTCTCAAGTAAAAGCTACATCTTACTATATTTTGATTTGAAATCTGTATATGCAGATATATTCGAATCTCAGTCCTGAAGCACCTGCAAGTGCTGGGAGGCTTATTGGGACTTTGTTATTCCAGTAGTGTAAACACTGAAAGGTTTCCTATGAAATTAGAATTCCCTTAAGTTATTGTTGGGGCCCTGGCCAGCAGTCCTGGACACAAATGAAGGAGACCTAGATCTTTCCAGACTCCATTCCTCTGGACAAAGGAGAGGGATGGATTTGAGAGAAAGTGCTTGCTGCTGCTAAGAAAGGAAAGAAAGAAAGACACCAATGCAGCAGGAAGATCTGGATAGCAGTTCTAATTTTTACTGACCACAGCATAAGCCTTTTATACAATATTTGGGTGGAGGGGATGCAAGCACAAATCACATGGTGTTTGCAAGCTCCTGGACTATTGCAACAGATACCAATCACAGATTTAGGATTTGCAAAGGAACATTTGCAAGGTAACAATCCTTGATTTACATATTCCTGTGATCAGAAGACCAGGCACACCCTCCCTCACCTTACATGTAAATCATTTGCCAGATAGTCTCCCACTGGATAAACACAGATGTCTTTCAGTTAGGTGTAAACTCTCTGGAGCATCCAGAAGCTCCACTGCCCAGAGAACAGAGCCCACCTCTGGGCCCCGTCTCCGAGGGCCTTACTGCGGAAAGTGCCAGGCCCCAATACTAGCTGCTTAGAGCCCAACAGTTGTAGGACTGTGACTTAAATTGATTAACTGCAGTTTAAAGTTGCTTCGTGTTTGTGGAGGAGAGCACTGCAAACCAGTGTCCAGAGGATCTGGTGACCGTACTGTCTGGTTCAGCCAGTTGGGCAGATGTTTCACTTCCAGAGCACCAGGCATGGATTTACTCCAGCTACCGGGGCTTACCTGGGGTCAGCTCAGCAACTCTGAGGGTTTCCAAGTTCACAGCTGGTAGTGTTCTGAGGACTACGGGTACCAATGTTAGAAACTTGGCTTTGAAATGTTTTTTGAAATCTCATGTTTCATGCATGCATTTTAATTACCCATGCAAATCCATTCATTTTCTGTTGACTCTTCATCCCTTCAACTTTTTTTTATATTGCTTCCAGACATACTATCTAATTTTGTTGTGGTAGGAAAATTTTGTCTGTTCTCTGTATTTCTCTAAGTCAGTCCTTTGTCAGATGTATGTTGTGTCAGTTTTTCCCCCATTGAGTGAGATCTTTCTATTATTCTCCTTTCCTTTGCAGTGAAAAACTTTTTTTTTCAAATTTTGATGAACTTCTGTATATTTATTATCTGTTCATGTATTTATTTTTTGCTTTGAGCTTCCTTGTAAATGCAAAGTTCAGACTGAGGTCAATATCCAGAGGTGATTTGGGTAAGCTTTGTGGGTGTGTTTTATTGGCTCAAGCCTCAGATTAAAGACTTTAATACACTTTGATATCTGTAGATCTTCCGAGATAGCATTCCAACTTCATTCTCCGATGTTTTTGTATTTAGGTTTGAGAACATACCTGGCAGTACTGAGGGTTTACATTCCTTGCTGTGCTCTTGGGACCATATATGGTGCTAGAGACTAAATCATTCTTGGCTATAAGCAAGACTAATGCCATAACTCCTGTATTCTGTCTCGAGTCCAATTTCTCTTTTTTTCCTCTACATATAACAAAATAGTTTTCCCAGCTACACATTGGAAGCAGCTTTTGCATTCTCACTTTTGTGTTTTTGTCTGGTTTGATTTGGGAAGATTTTAGACTTCAGAATTTTTATAGTGTTGCTTATTTCTGAGACTGTATTGACTTAATACAATGCTTAGGGTAGCACAGTCATTTTTACAATGTTAATTCTTACAAATCTTGAGCAAGGAATATATTTTCATTTACTCTTTTTAAAATTTTTTCAATAGCAGTTTCAAGTTTTCAATGTATTTATTAATGCTACTTTTTCCCACTAATGCATTTCAGATAACTCTAAATAGAGGATACCAATATATGACTCTCAACTGACAACACTGAACTTAGGCTATCAAATTCAATTTATTAAATTTAAACTTTATGCAATACTTAAGAAATGTTCTCTAAAATATAAACTTCATGTTAGAAGAAGAAAATTTAATTTCATAAGGAGACATTTTTACTGGCTATGATTAAAAAATTATGAAGTCCTGATTCTACAGAGTAATATAGAGTAAAAAGTAAATGTGCCACCAAAAAGAATGAATTTCCAAAGCAAAAAATATTTAATGCTCAAAATATAATACACTTATTTCCAAGTGTCATTTAAATTTTCATCTCAATGATTAATACATTTTCTAATAAGTATAATACACATAGTTAAAATAAGATTTTAATTGTATTTCATTGAATATTACTTTAAAATATCTTCTCAAAATTGAAAATAAAACCATTCATTATATGAAAAAGGATATATTCCATATGTGAAAAACTATGTTTTTTAAATTATACTAAATTATAAATATGTGTCCAATTTATATATATGACTTAATTTTAGGACTTTATTTATGTATAATACACATACTGTTTTGGATTCCACACTCCACAGTTCTAAAGTCTTACTCATGGCACTGTGCTCAGAATTCACTCCTGGCATGGCTTGGAAATCACATGTGGTGCCCGGTCAGTCATGTGCAAAGCAAGTGTGGCTTAACAGCTCCATTAAATCTCCTTCCCACTATCTATCTGTCTTTTTTTTTATTTTGTATCTTTTTGGGTCACACCCTGTTATGCTCAGGCCTTACTCCTGGCTTTACACTCAGGAATTACTGCTGGAGGTGGTCAGGGGACCATATGGGATGCTGGAGAGCAAATCCAGGTCAGCCGCCAGGTCAGCCCTGTGCCAGGCAAACGCCCTTCCCCTCTCTGCTATAGCCCCAGCCCTCCATATTTTTTCTTAAACAGAAGATAAATAGTAATGACACCCTGAAGAAAGAATATTTAAAATTTTTTATTACATATTATGAATTCTATTTATTCTCTACAGTTACTTGAATTAATATTTTATACTCTTTGAAAGCTATATTATTTCACTTAAAAGTGTTGTCAAAGAGGAGTTTGGTATGCTGAATGTTAAAAAATGTATAAAATATTTTCCATGATAGTGTTTTAATATGTATATTTGTGCAAAATTTAATACACACTGCATCACACAACACTGCATCACACAGCTTTTTACTATTGGAGATATTTTCACAAAGAAGATATCAAGTATTCAAGGATATCTGACTACATTTTAACCAAATCAAATTAGTACATTGCGTTGAAATGTTTGACCAATACTTAAATGCCTCTAATTTAGTTTTTGTATATAAATTATAAGCACTCATCAAATTCCTGTTCACTCTTTAAAATGTGTAAAATAAATAATTTCAAAATCGAGTGACTTAAGGAACATGGATAATATCAATCATTTAGCAATATTATGATGGAAGAATTGGACACAAAGTAAATATACAAAGAAACTCTGATCCCTTTAGCCCTATCTCACCAGCAAGCTGAGTCTATGGAAAGTTAGCACCAGGTATGTCCAAATGCATTGCAGTGATTTTCACTTCCTTATTTTAGAAAGAACTACAAATATTATTTACATTTTTAAAAATCTCAGCAAATATTTGTTGTTGTTCAAACATTCTAAATGTAATAATATACCCTAGAATTTTGATTTATCTATTTGACTAAAAGCAACTTATCCTGCTTATGTTGTACAAATTAATTTCACTTATACTTTTCATTTTAATGTTTAGGCACCAGGATCAAAAAATATTAGATTAGCATTTCCTTCAGGGATCATTAAATTGTATTACTGCTCCCAACTGGATAATTATTATAAAATGGCAAATTTATTATTTTATTTCTCCAGACAGTTCAATATTTACTTTATCTCCTTTAAATATTAAAATAGACTGAATATTATGGCAACAATGTAATATACACATTTACCTTGTTTGCAGATATTGATATTTTAAAAACACTTTATAATAGTAAAATTTAGCTTTATATTAACTTGAATGAACATGACAGAGAAGTTAGTAACTGTATTTGTGGATAATATACTATGAAGATACTGTTAAAGGATATGTTTCTATACAGAGAGATTAGTAAGAATAAAAATTGCATCTTAATATCTGCACTTCAGCACTTCAGGAAACCTTTAGGTATTTTATCAATATTTATAAATAGAAATTTTATCAAAATGAATATTCAATTTTTAAAAGCTTATAAAAGGAAGAATTTTCAGTTTAATATGTAAATGACAGTCTCTGAAGGAACATATATGAAAACAGTTGATGCAGTTGTACCATATTTTGGAAATTGTTTGAAGATGACTGCATGAATAGTATTTCCCTCTTCATTCTCTGAGGACTATAACATTGAT
The DNA here is from genome assembly GCA_021461705.1 of Cryptotis parvus. Taxonomy (NCBI): domain Eukaryota; kingdom Metazoa; phylum Chordata; class Mammalia; order Eulipotyphla; family Soricidae; genus Cryptotis; species Cryptotis parvus. The sequence goes on from JAJIBD010027763.1 coordinate 27,044, forward strand.
TCAAGACACTTAAGTCTATATTATATTCATCATCTGCTTTTCCTGACCCACCCCTAAATTAAAGGGGAATTTTGATCATATTTCACCATTGTATACTGAATGTTTAAGTCTGGAAAGCAGTAGACGTAATTGAATTATGGGTTATGTTTTGTATAACTGGGAGGTCCTAGACACTCAGCTGAATGAAATTATTGGTTGAGGTATCTTCAATCTCCCTGAGAAAAAGGTACATGTTCTCTGCATTTGGAGAAGGATAAAATTGTATTACACAAAAATCAAAGCAGTCTGTGCAAAGACATCAATAAAAATCCATATACTTCATAATAGGCTATGAATCATTATACCAGTATCCTACCAAGAATTTGCCCAGACCCCTAACATTAGCCACTTGACCACACCTCTATTAAATTTAGAAAGAGGAGTATTTTTGCAATACCAAAAACCTATGACTAAGACTTTCATAGGGTAAATGATACCAAAGGAATCAAAGAAAGGGAAGGAAATAAAAACTGTTATAGAAAACATGTATTTTTCAGGAACATGGAAAAAAGATTCCTTGTATTATCAGAAATTTACACATAAGTACATCAAATGCAGAGAGATTATTTTGCATGTCAAAAGGAAAAGTGCAGACATCTGAAAAGCCCACTTAGTTAAACAATAATATCTTAGAAAGTCCTGATTAAGGAGAGGTGATTAAATGAGTATGTTCAATTTACCATCTTGTAATTAGTTGTATGTAGAAATTAGCTCTGATACATTGGAAGTTAAATGAATGCAACCATGTGATTACATCATGAAAGACAAATACTCGGTACCAAGACGGCTAAGAAAAAGCTATCTGTACAGCATCAAAGAAAACTTGGTTTTTCTTTAGTGTACTATGGGCATAAGGGTATCTGATCTAAAAGAGTAGGGCATTAGGAAGATAGAATACTTTTAGGAAACAATAATTAGATTGCTTTTTTTTTTCTCCAAACAGCTATCAAGATTTCATGTAGTGACTCAGCAAAGGTCTTTCTTTGGCTTCTTTCTGCTATACAAAGAGTATGGAACCATTTGGTTCTCAGAATAAAATAGACCATTGTGAGTTGTAATAGAATTGACACAGGATACTTACCTCTAATCAAAACATCCCATTTACAAAGGAGTAGAATAGGGCTGGCTCAATGTTTCAGTATCAACAATTTAAAAGGTTGCTAGCCAAGCTGAAAAGGAGTAGCTGATGCTTTAATAAAGGATTTTCCATTTTACATAAAGACCTTTGTATTCAGGCTTTCTAGGGGCTAAATACTTTCTGATCCTGTAAGGTCTCTTTGCATTCTCACAGAAAGAATAATCATTGATTCTCAGTATTTAAAGGTAATTTCTACTGAGGAACAGTACTTTGTGGGAGATATGCTCAGTTGGCAAGGGATTTTTATCTAAACATTAATGAATATCATTTACTAATTTACTGTAGAACATTTACTTTCATCTTCCTTTAAATTCATGATATTTTGCATCAAGTTGCTGCCCCTACTCAAAGATGAAAACCATCTACCCATTTTTCTGTTTTTCTAGAGACTGGAAATACTGTGGCTTTAACCATAGGGCACATCTGGATTTGTTTTCAATTTCCTCTACTCAACCACAGTAGGATATTCATTTCTTTAGTCTCTGTTACTATAATATATTTTTACTAGGAAAAAAAAGTGTTTACCTCTTGTGTGTCACACACAAAATGGATGAAATGCAGGGTTTTCAAGAGCTCATTTCAGAATTAATTTTAGCTACTTATTCTGAGCTAAAATATGTTAGAGAATAGTGATGATACCATTTATCACACTCCTTCCGTATGTCTATGGTTTGCTCACCAAGGTATTAGTGACATACTTAGAAGAAGCTAATCAAAACTAATCCTAAGTACAAGAGTCATATAATAAGCAATAAGTGAATTCAAAAATTAAGGTGTTTTAAAAGCCAAATATTTTTATTCTATATAGAGGCATCAAGAATATTTTCTGTTCTTAATAAAAAGCAAGTAAAACCATATTTCTTATACTTAATAAATTATATATTATCTGACAGCACATAAAATAGCACTGTAAAAGAAAGATATTAATATAAAGTTACAGCTTTTTATTCTATTCATATTTTATGAAGCAATTTTCTTAAACCTCTTATACGAATTGCAGACATCACTGTCTCGTCTCTTCGGCAGTCACCTTCTGAGTCATCATCATTTCTAGAGCACGTCTTCCTCAGTTCTGCCTGGTTTCTTAAATATAGCACTAGAAAATCCTCTCAGATGCAGTCAATGCAAATTTAACCCTAAGCCATCAGGTCAAAAGAATGGATTTTGTCTCACTTTTTTTCAGTCATTTTAAAAGTACATTTAACTTTGACTGCAAAAGTTCTCTTGAATTGGGTTATTTTGTTAGTATCCAATTTTAGTAATTATTGCTCTAAATTTATAAATAACTGCTAGTACTCAATAGATTATAAATTTGAAATCTTGGGTGGGACAGTTTGGACACACTGCCCCAAGTTTAGCTTATTATATGTCTTGTGCCCAAGGATCACTCCTGGTTGACTCAGAGGAGCACATGGTGTGTCAGGGATTGAACAAGTGTCAGCCACTTGCAAGGCAAGCACCACACTGGCAATACTATCTCTCACAGCCCCTAAAGTGAAGTTGTATTATTAGTTTGCTTTAAATGGGTTCTATTAAGTAAAGCATAAACATGACCACTTAAATAAATGATCAAAAGTCACAAATAGTACAAGTTATTCCAGAGATTTTCTTCTTCCTTACAATGCATTTTTTCAAGATAGTAGCAAAATAAATAGCTTCCTATTTATTTAGTTACTATTTCCATAATTCCAAATGCAAAATAAGTAATTTCCCAACTTACTTGTTGTTTAATTATCGCTATTATTATTTGGGGCTCTTTTGAATCACTAAGGGGCTCCGTCCACTTCTGTTCTCAGGACTACTTATGAACAATCTTTGGGTCTTGATGGACTGTGTGACTCCAGGAACTGAATCTGTGTCTCCTTCATGTACAGAAGAATGTGCAGTCCATCAAACTAGCAATTTGACTTTCCAAGTTATATGTTTGAGAAATAAATTTCGGCATAATTTTGGTACCTACATAGCAGTTGGTGATGGACCTTTACTCTTAATAATTCTCTGAGTCTGACATACTTTCTAGAGAAGGTCAGGTTTAACTTGAGTTTTGACAAATATGTGAAATCTAGAGGCAAGAGCAGTAGTAGAGAAGGGAGAACATTGTATGTGGCTGACATGGGTTCAATGCATATGGTCTGCTGAGCACTGCTAGGAATGATTCCTGAGCACTGAGTGAGGAGCAACCCCTGATCCCTGGAGGATGTAATCCCCTACCCCAAATAAGGAAAATTTGAATAAAGAAATTGTGCTTAGACCATCAATGTATACAGTCAGAATAAAAAATACAAAGAGTTTTGTAAGCAAGGAACATAAAGTACCAGTGGAGGAACAGATTAAAGAGAGAACTGAAGAAAACAGAAGGAAAGGATCAGAAGAGTACTAGAGTTTAAAACTAAGTAGTCTCTGCTTTTACCTTAAACATGAGGAGCTTTTAATACAGAGCAGTAACATGAGCTGACCAATTTGGTATACAGAAAAGAAAGAGAACATTTGAAACTTGTGTAAAGATGTTGACTAGGAATTGTACAAATGGAAACTTAACAGAGTTCTGAAGTCAGATTGATGGTAACCATGTAGAAAGGAGAAGAAAAACTATATACTATATACAAGGTGTGCATATTATACATTATCCAGAGTGTGATATTGAAAAAGAAGATATGTCCCTGAAGCAAGGGAATTGAGGCAGATTTGACAGTCTGTTTTAACATATCACTAAAAAATTCATCATAACTAAAATTAATTCCACTATCTTTAGGGAAAATTAAAAGTGAGGTTTAATTCAATAATTAGCAACATACTTGATATATGCACTTATTTAATAAAATTTTATTTCTAAAATTTATTTTATAAAACTTGTTATCTCCTACACTAAATCAATTTTATTGAGTATTTTTCTAATCTATTGCATACCTGTGTAGAGGTTCACAATATATGTACTTTGATGGGTAAATAGAGTAACATTGAGTGGATGAATATGTTACAGATTAAAATGCAATGAGATGTACTGGAGCGAAGACTGTTGATGTAAAGGAAATTACAACTGATGAAGTACAGCAACAATTATTTTGAATTACACTTTGATCAGAATCAGACTGGAATGAGGGATTATTAAGAATGTGCATCTGGATAAATTTCATCAATGTGAGGCATCTGCATAGAGAATGAAAGTCAGGATATATATATATATATATGTATGTATATATACATATATATGTATATGTATATATATAATTTTCTGAGTAAAGTCTGTCTAAGAATATTTAATATTAAAACGTTTTCATAATAAATCTAAACTTGCACAATACATAACTCAAAACATAGTTCCATATAATTAAAATTCAAGAGAAAACCCAGGACTGTTTTCTTATCAGAAAATATTTCATTTAGTTTGAAATTTAAATCTATTTGTCACACTTCATTAATAAACCTGTTTGGATGAACAAAATACTCTATTTTAGTATCTGTATATAAGAATATTATACTCATCATATTGAAAAGTTTTTTTCATTTAGTTCTAAAATGAGCATAGGCACGTATTCATCAGTAAACATTATTGAATACATATTATGTCATTTTTCATGTAAATTATGTACTACTTCATAAAGAATCATTTATTTGACTGAGACATTTAAATGCAGCACCCTTAGTGTATTTACACATTCTATGTGAACAAGAAAAAACTCAGACAATGATTAAAGTCCATGAATAAAATCTCAAAACTGCTAAGTGGAGAAGCCCTGCTAATACTGTGTTTGACTGCTACCTGAATTGATTCTTAATTTTAAGAACTTTAATAAACATATTCATACACGTCCTTAAAATTTAGTAGTCATTATTTGAAAATACCTGAATATAAACTTCAATTTTTTAATCTTGTCTGTTATATGAAAATTTGAAAGCGGATTTCTTTGTTATATTTTGATGTAAACTAATTTATTTCCCTGTAAATAATCTTACATTGAAACACAATTTAATTTAAAGCTATGGAATTATTACTTGACCACCTGATCACTTGACATCCCATGTTCATCGATTTCCTCGAGTGGGTGCCAGTAACATTTCCATTTGACCCTATCACGTGCCAGTGTAGCCCAATGGCATCTGGTTGCTTCAGGAATACAAAGAGCCTCAAACCATTCACTCAGTGTCTTGACTAAGAAGTCTGCCATCTTTTAGGTGGGCGACCACGTGATCTTTTGACGTCCCATGGGATCCAGCAGAATGGTCTAGTCCAGTGGTCGTCTCCAAATTGCATTACATGTCCATCTGGTTTTCGATGCCTTGGCAAACAAGACAGAGTACCTGACTCTGGAACAGCGACTCAGGCCGGAACTCCAGATTCCTTCTCTCACTGAGATATAAATCTAAGTAACTTAATATGATTTAACTCTCTATAAATGTTCCATTTCTTCTCATTTTTAAGTTTTTCTTAGACCATATTTGAAGAGATTCATGTTCTGTCTGTGATCACTTGCTGACTTTTGAAAATAAATATTGTCTCAAAATCCTACATAGCACTGCCACACTTTATTTTTGAAACTGTCCCCACTTTCTGTATCAGTTAAAACAGATGTCATAAACAAAGAAAACTACTGGCAAGCAAAGGTCTACAAATAACATGTCTGACATCTCTGAATATGTCCTTGCCATCTCTCCAAGCACTTGATTTTTATCTCTAAAGAATTATAAAATTTATGAGAGAAGCAATTTGGCTAATCCAAGATTTTTGTCTTCTATTGAGTCATTTGAATTTGGTATTAAGTATAGCAGAATTGGACCAGAATATTTAACTCTTCTCCCCTCTGATTTCATAATTATCCGGTACACAAAACCCTAGATTGAAAGAAACTTAGGCATTTTTATGATGCATTGCAGAAAATAACTGAGCAATGACAAACCCTTTGTAGTGGAAAACAGAATCAGTTACCTACAGTAGTGAAGTTAAAAAAGAAAGAAAAAATACTAGAAAATATAAAAATACTGGTGGAGAGTTGACAGTACTTTGACCGTGCAGTAATTTTGTGTATCAGTACCATAAGCTTTTCCAGTATTGTAACTTCCTACACTACAGTAATAAAAACTAATTGTAAAGTAAATCCATTGAAGCTGGAGAAATTGTAGAGTGGTTAGGACACTGACCTTTCATGAAAATGGCCTGGATTTAATTCACAACAAAGTATTTGGTCTGATTTTTGTGCATGGTGTTAGACACAGGTCCAAATTCATTTTTTTACATGTCGCTGTCCAGTTTTCCCAACACCACTTATTGAAGAGGCTTTCCTTACTCCATTTTAGACTCGTTGCACCTTTATCAAAGATTAAATGATCATGTGTTTGAGGTTGGGTGTCAGGATACTCAATTCTATTCCATAGGTCCACGGGTCTGTTTTTTATTCCAATACCATGCTGTTTTAATTACTACTGCCTTGTAGTACAGTTTGAAGTTGGGTAAGGTGATGCCTCCCATCTTCTTTTTCCGAGGATTGCTTTAGCTATCCTTGGGGGTTTATCGTTCCATACAAATTTCAGGATTGTTTGGTCAATTTCTTTGAAGAATGTCATGGGTATCCTCATAGGGACTGCATTGAATCTGTATAGAGCTCTATGGAGTATTACCATTTTGACAATGTTGATTCTCCCCATTCCATGAGCAGGGAATGTGTTTCCATTTCCTTGTGTCCTCTTTTATCTCTTGGAGCAGTGTCTTGTAGTTTTCATTGTACAGGTCCTTTACACACTTGGGTAAGTTGATTCCTAGGTATTTGATTTTCTGTGGCACAATTGTGAATGGAATTGTTTCCTTAATATCCCTTTCTTCTCTTTCGTTATTTGTATATAGGAAAGCCACCGACTTTTGCGTGTTGATTTTGTATCCTGCCACTCTACTATATGCATCTATTGTTTCTAGGAGTTTTTTGGTAGAGAGTTTAGGGTTCTCTAGGTATAATATCATGTCATCTGCAAATAATGATAGCTTGACTTCTTCCTTGCCTATCTGGATGCCCTTGATGTCCTTTTCTTCTCTGATTGCTATGGCAAGTACTTCCAGTACTATATTGAATAAAAGAGGTGAGAGTGGGCAACCTTGTCTTGTCCCTGATCTCAGGGGGAAGGCTTTCAACTTTTCCCCATTGAGAATGATGCTCGCTGTGGGCTTTTGGTAGATGGCTGTAACTATCTTGAGGAAAGTCCCTTCAATTCCCATTTTCTGGAGGGTTTTAATCATGAACGGGTGCTGGATCTTGTCAAATGCTTTCTCTGCGTCTATTGATAGGATCATATGGTTTTTATTTTTTTCTCTTATTGATATGATGTATTATGTTGATTGACTTGCGAATGTTGAACCATCCTTGCATACCGGGATGAATCCTACTTGGTCATGATGTATAATCTTCTTGATGAGTCTTTGGATTCTGTTTGCTAGTATTTTGTTGAAGATCTTAGCATCCGTGTTCATCAGGGATATTGGTCTGTAGTTTTCTTTCTTTGTGTTGTCTCTCCCTGCTTTGGGTATCAGGGTGATATGTGCCTCGTAGAAGCTGTTTGGGAGTGTTTCTGTTTCTTCTATTTCCTGGAAGAGCTTGAACAGGACTGGCAGTAGGTCCTCCTTAAAGGTTTGGTAGAGTTCACTAGGGAATCCGTCTGGACCTGGGCTTTTGTGTTTGGGAAATCTTTTAATTACTGTTTCTATTTCCTCAATGGTGATAGGCTTATTCAGGTATTGGAGGTCTTCTTGTTTCAGCCGTGGGAGGTTATAGGACTTCAGGAATTGATCCATTGTTGGTGGGAATGCCGGCTGGTACAGCCTTTCTGGAAAACAATATGGACATTCCTCCAAAGACTAGAAATTGAACTCCCATTTGACCCAGCCATACCACTCCTGGGAATCTACTCTGGGAAACCAAAAATACGCAGCGGAAACACCATCCCTACTTTTATGTTCATAGCAGCATTATTCACAATAGCCAGAATCTGGAAGCAACCTGAGTGCCCGAAAATAGATGACTGGATAAAAAGCTTTGGTACATCTACACAATGGAATACTATGCAGCTGTTAGGAAAAATGAAGTTATAAAATTTGCCTACAAATGGATGGACATGGAGAAGATTATGTTGAGCGAAATTAGCCAGAAGGAGAGAGACAGTTACAGAATGACTGCATTTATCTGCATAACATAAATATATAGGTACATATTATGATACCAATATCCAAGGTCAAGTGAAACATAGATCAGGAGGTCCTGTCAAAGGTGGAAATTATCACAAACGTGTAGGTTTCAGAGGCTAGGTAAGACAGAAAATGGAACAGTGTGCTAACAGTTGTGAGGGTACTAATGCCAACCTAGAACTAAGCATTAAATAGAGGCAAAAGGATACACATGACAACCCTTTAATGTATGTTCTGTAATCCATAGTCTGGAGAGGAAGGAAAAGAGAAAGATAGAGAAATGGAAAGAAATAAAGAACCTGCCATGGAGGAGGGCTGGGGGGAGGGGGAGGGAACCGGGGACGTTGGTGGTGGGAGATGGGCACTGGTGGCGGGATGGGTGCTGCTACACTGTATGACCAAAACCCAAATATGAACTTTTTAATTGTATATCTTTGTAATTGTAAAAATAAAAAAAATTTAAAAAAAAAGACACTGAAAAAAAAAAGTATTTGGTTCTCAGACCCACTATCAGGAGTGATCCCAAGAACAGAGGTACATTTAATCCCTGAGGGCACCTGGATTTGCCTAAAAACCAAAATAAGTATGCAAATAAATACAATTTTAGAATTAAATAAATTAATCAGTCAAATGCAAGTAGTTTAATTCATGACTCTATGCCTTTCTCTAAAATGATTTGACAGTTCCAAAGAGCTGTGACTTGTAAACTGAAAAATGTTATTAGTTACAATTATGTTATTAGTTACAAAGTGTTATTAAAATGTTATTAGTTACAAATATGTCCAAAGGGGTTTATTAATTTCTTTGTTTACTGAAATCTAACAAAAAATAAAATTCTTTGTCAATCTTATCATTTGGAAAAAATTATACAGAGCTTAATTTTGCAAACACCTCTTATAGTAATCTATAAAAATAATAAACAAACTGTCATAGCTGTGTGATGGGCCTCACCTGATATTACATCCTTATAACAATATAGTTTATGATACATAATTATATTGTTATTCGAGCTTCTGAAGCAGTAGTGAAACTAGAAACTTGAAAAAAATAGGGGAAGGATAGAACGTTACTTTAAAACTCATAATTTTTTTACAACATGTACTTCCCAATCAGTTGGTAAATCCCTTAAGATTTATTTTCATATAATAGTGTTTTTGTAGTTGGGCACTGTATTTGGATGTATACATTTAAGTCTTATCTGGATTCTTTAGCAGTAACATTTGATATATTGCTCATAATTATTTCTTTTATATAATTAAGATGGAAAAGCGTGCACTTCTTATTTCATTAATAATTTATTTGTGAAAGTCAAAACTATGTGGATTCAATTAATTAAATATTCATCATATGATTGGTGATTAAATAACACAAAAATGTACACTTAATGAAATTTTAAGAAAAACAATGAACTTATAAATTATCACTGCTAAGAAAAATGTTGCCTGGGTGCCCCTGAAAATTCCTTTCAAATATATTTGAAATATATTCTTTGTTAGTCTGAAGTTCTATGTGCTTCACTTTCCAGCAAGAAAAAAAGCTGCTAGCACATTTTCCTGAGAGAAAGCTGATTCTTTGCAATGTAAAGAAGCTGTCCAAAGTTACTTGGCTTTCTGCTTTAAAAAAAAAGAAATGTATCTGGTTTAAGGAAATTGTCAAAAAAGTATATTACAATCACAAGGGATAAAAATGAAACCTGAATTTAAACAGGACAAATGTCTAGTAAAAGAACAAAGTCTAAAAAAAGTCGTTGAAACCAAAGGATTTTCATTTAAACATTTTGGTAATATAGAGTAGTTAAAAAGATAATCTATTTTCACAATATAATTACAAAGACATTTAAACATAGAAAATACTCATAGGAGATGAATGTCAATGAGAGAATCCCAATGGAAGTTGCAGAAATTCAGTGGGGCAAAAGCAATTCTAACACCTTTTTCTTGAGTCAAAAGTATAGAGTATTTGAAAATGTGTTTATTTTTATATACGGAGTCAGGAAAATCCCTTTTTTTCCCATTTGACCTCACAGTCAATTGTTTGCTTTCTATTAGTCATAAGATAGGGAAAATCTCACAATTTAAGAAATAAAATAGGTTGTGTATTCAGTAAACGAGTCAAGATAAAGATATAGAATAAATGTCATTGCTAAAGACAAAGTATAAATAGGTAACAATAATAATTTAAATTAGAATTTTTAAATCTGCATTTCCACAACATAGATCACAGCCTATAAAATTCCTTGTTGATTTTGAAACAGTTGAGGAAAAAATATTGTCAATGATAAGTAATTGATTATATTTCTAGTAAAAACTGACTTTAGTGGTATGAAATCAATAAATAAAATTCAGTGGGCCAACATGTGCATGAACAAAGAAATGGCACATAGACAGTATTGACATCTGAGATTGTCAATTCATTGCATGCACCTTTTGACAGGCTCCAAGAATTTCAAGTTCCAGAAGTCCAATTATGCTTGATAGTTCAGCAGGAGGCCAAGTGAACTCTTTCTTCAATGTGTCCTGACAATGGCTAAGAAAGTGAAAAACCTTGAGCTCCCCAAGAGGAATGTTTTCTGTTAAGAAACAAAGAAAGGAGAATCTGCAGAGACTGCTGTTTCTTTTCTTGCCCTTGTAAATACCCATGTCAACTACTTAAATTGAAAATGATGTCAGGAAAGGCAGGGAAAAGATAAGCAGCTAAATATTTTTACCTTCTGAACTTTATTCCTCATCAGTAAGTCAACATTGTTCAGTGTTGATAGAATGTGTACTCAAGAGCATGAAAACATTTGAGGCAGTTTTTCTTCCATGCTTTAACCATTAAGGGAAAACAAAAAAAAGTAATATAGATATACTATGAGTTGTGTTATTTCAGGAAGTCTACAGAGTTGTCAAAATTTCTTAGATATACATTTAAAACAGGTACAACAAAAGTTAAACAGTAGGGCCTGAGCGATAGTTCAGCAAGTAGGGCATTTGCCTTGCATGCAGCCGACCTGGGTTCCATCCCGGGCATCCCATATGGTGCCCCATGGAGTGCAAGGAGTGATTCCTGAGTGCAGTACCAGGAGTAATCCTGAGCATCGCTGGGTGTGACCCAAAAAGCCAAAAAAAAAAAGTTAAACAATAAAGATTGCATTTTAAAAAATGCTGCTAATTTTTTAAATAATTGATTCAAAATAACTGACCAAAAGAATGACTCCAAATGAATTCATATAGTATTTAAACATATAGTGTTTATTTCATTGAAAAAATATAGATTGCTTTTAATCCATTTGAAAGTACTTTATAGCCAAGGTTTACCCTGGATATGAATTTGGAGCTAATACCTGGCATGCTCAAGAGACACCTATAATGTCCTGGGAATCAGACCCAGTTCAGTAACATGCAAGATACATGGCCTACCCACAATGCTATACTTCAGGCCCTGGGTCCCACCCCTTTTTTAAAATATGGATCTGCAAATTCTAAAGCTGGCACTGACTAAAAACAAAATCATACAATAACCACAGAATTTTTATTAAATCTAATTAGATTTATGATCTACTTTTATTAAGTAACTGATCTATAATTGTGGTAAGAAACACTCTCTGGAAATACTAGGGATTAATATATTGTGAGATGCTCAGTGTACTATCCCTTAAAATATAACACAGTACTACTGACATCACACATTTTTTCAGTTTCATTTCATTTATGCACAAGCCTTCATGAAAAGTCTAAGGTGAACACTTATGGTAAACAGGCAATTTTGCAGTGAAAAGATTCTGAAATGTTATGAAAGTATATGAAATTAAATACAGAACAGGTAATATAACTAACTTGCAAAAAAAGATTTGAAGATTTCCTAAAAATGTTATAAACATTTTTATAAATGTTCATCAAAAATGTTATATTTTCAGTGACTCCAAAACTGTTTTAATCTCAAAATTTATGTTCTTTCTTCTATAATTGTCTTATCATCCCACTTAACTATTTACAGCCAGAGAAATAAAAAGTAGAAAAGTTGGCTATGTGCACAGGAAATCATAGATACTTAGACACACCTTCATTATGCATGGAAAATTACTCAAGGTTTTTAATCACTCTATTTTTTAAATGTGTGTTGCTCATGAACAAGTCATGGTTGGTGCTTTATTCCTTTAGGGATAATTAAAAAAAAAACTTTTAAGAGACATATGAAAGACAGTGAGTAGATTCCAAAATTATGAAAAAAAACACTGGGGAACAAAATGAATTCTTTTTATAACCTGTGATATAAGCAAAAGCAAAAGGAAATAATTTAATTAAGAAAAAAATATCTTATTTGCCTTGAATGTCTCCATAGGACAGAAATGTATATGTGACTTCTTGTATCACTTCACTTGTATCACTTGTCTTCCCGTTGTTCATTAATTTGCTCAAGCAGACACCAGTAAAATCTCCATACATGCTGTCACATACTAGTGTAGCCCAAGGGCATCTGCTCGCTCCAGGAACACGAAGAGCCTCAAAACTTTCCTTCAGGTCATAGGAATGAGGTCTATAATTTGACAATTATAAGTGATATTATAGACATATCAATTATAGAAGTCTATAATGTGACTTCTACTCAACCTATCTCCAGATGCTCTAACCATACAGGCTATATGTGGCACATTAATATATTTTATTCTAAAGGGGAATTATTTAGAATAAGGTTAAAGTTTTAAAATATGGAATTTTTTCTATTTACATTATAAACATATTATAAGGATCTGCACACTTTCCTGTATGGATTTTACATATTTTATTAGAAATGTGTTTAATTCAAAGTTAAATGGAAATATTCTCTGCCCTTGGAACAAGGTATGGAAAGTAATACTGCTATTAACTTTATGTAGCTAAAAACTAGTCAATGACTTGCTCATAACAATGATTGTGTCTCATATTCTTTTAAAAATTATTCAAAATATTCAAGGAAAGAAAAATCTGTGTTTATTACCTATAAATGTCTATTTCTTATAAGTATTATTTTAAGGTAAATTAGCTTCTGAAATAGCTTTAAATAATTATTAGTAACCAGTGAACAAATATGCTTTTGAGAATTGCTATAAAGGCAAGTAAACTAATATTAAGGTGTCATGGTAAATGCAGTGAAGGGAAGTCAGGATAGTTCAGTTCACTAAATTACATTAAGAATTTACTAACTCAAGAGAAATAATTATGAAATGTTTGTAGTACCCTTAACAGTGTTTGTTTTCCTTCAATAAACAGAAAATAGATACTGTTAATCCAGGGAATTTGATACAGTCATTTTCCTTAAATAATTCCTTTAGAAATGTACATCTGCATAATGCCTCCACAAAACTATTAATTATTTTTACCTATAACATAAAATTTACTCCAGATACTTAGAACCATTGAAAATGCTTTACTGGTGCAATAAAATTACAATTTCAATGGAAAACTCCCTAAATATAAACAAAATATATTTGTTAAGGCACTGAGTATTTTGAAACTAAATGGCAGATTTTAAGCATTTGTTATGATTAGCATCATTTTTATTTTATAAATTGATTTATTTTATTGAGGAATCATCATTTACAAACCTATCATAGTAGGTTTTATCACTTTCCAAATATATGATTTTTCTAAATTTGCATTTTGAGTGGTTATAACTACTGGTCAGTTTGGAGACATATTAAAATGGCTAAATAGCATTCTATTTATAACGGTGCACAGCCGTTCATGAGGCAGTCGGGAGGCATGGCGGGTTCTAGCCCTGGCCCACCACCTCGGCAGAGCCTCACAACAAGCCAGACCACCCCGCCTCACTTCACGGGCGCTGCCATTTTCCACATTTGGACTTCCCTCTCGTCAGAACTCCACCCAGCAGACCAGCCCATTATAGCCCGGCTCAGCGTGGCCACAAGCGGCCACACGGCTCATCAATAAATGCTTTATTTGGAGGTGTTTAAAAGAGTTTGCCTCCCGCTCGGCAAAGCCTGGCAAGCTTCTCGTGTTGTATTTGATATGCCAAATGCCAGTAACAATTATATTAGGTCATTCCCATGACCTAATATAATGGTTTGAGGCTCTTTGTGTTCCTGTAGCAAGCCGATGCCCTTTGCTCTACTGGCATGAGACAGGACATATGGAGATATTACTGGTGCCCGCTCTAGCAAATAGATGATTAACGGGAAGATCGTGATCGTGATCGTGATTTTATATAATATATAACATAATATTAACTACAAAACTGTAGATAAAACAATAATCATTATTCTATAAAATTTACTTGGATTTAGTAATAGAATAGATGTGTATAATATCTACATATTTCAGAAAATACATTTAGTTATAGTGACTTTCTACATAATGACTAAAGAGAGCAACAGAGGAAATATAGGAATAAAATGAATGCCTTGCAGGAGGCTGAGACACCCACAGCGGTCCTTCCTAGGCACCATACATTCCCCTGATCATCACTGACTGTCTCACTAGCTTCCCCACCACCTCCCTAGCCTCCATGGGTATGCAGGTGAGGCAACCCCATACCACAGTTTATCAGTATCTCATTCTCAGCACTTGCATTGGACTATGGTCTGGTTAGCAAGTATCACGGAACAGGACAACATATCTCATGACACTATCCTGTCCCCCAACAAGAGTTAAAGTAACCAGAAAATAATTTACCTCAATTCCACGTGCATTTCAAGGGACCAATCTTTGCTCCCCTGAAATGGACATGTAATACTGTCCTCATTTTTTACTATATATATATATATATATATATATGTATATCATATAAGTATTATCTACTATCTATCTATCTATCTATCTATCTATCTATCTATCTATCTATATTACACACATATTATGATAGCAATATCCAAGGTCAGGTGACATGTGGATCAGGAGGTCTTGCCAAAGATAGAAACTACCACAAATGTGTGGAAATAGAGGTTAGGTAAGACAGAGAAAGGGACAGTGGACCAATGATTGTAGAAAGCCTATTACAATCCACAACATGTAAGAGAGGGAATAGAAAGACAGAGAGAGAGAGAGAGAGAGAGAGAGAGAAGAGATGGAGACCCTGACATGGAGGCAGGCTAGGGGAGGGGGAGGGTATCAGGGACATTGGTGGTGGGAGGTGGGCACTGGTGGAGGGATGGATGCTGGAACACTGTATGGCTTTAAACCCAAACATGAACATCTTTGTAATTATCAATAAATAAATAAATAAAAATAAAAAATATTTCAGCCTATGACTAATTATAAGGAAATACTCAGGTGATATTCAAATAAAGCATATAGTTCTAGATAAATAGTCTGTCTTCTTGAATTAATTAAATCTATAAGTGAGTTAACCGACACTAATCTAGATCAAAAGAGATTTCAAAGTGCTTGCTAGTCTTGCACATGGCCAATCTGGATCCCTGTCATTGCATAAGTTTCACTGAGCATAGTCACAAGTGATTCCTGAGCACTTATTCAAGGACCATTCCTGAGCATGGCTGGATGCAGTAAGAAACAGGGAAGGGTAAGGACAGAGAGGTGAGGGGAGGGGACAAGGGAAGGAAAAGAAGAAAGAGGAGGGGAAGGAAAAATAACAAATGAAATAATCACCAATAAAAAAGTCATCATTGTTTGGTTCACGTATTAAATATAAAGAAAGGTATCTTATCATCATATTCTTGTTATTTGTGAAAATAGAGTCAAATTAAAATTTATGAGAGTTATGCAAAATAATTATATATTAAAGTAAAACAGAACAAAATCAAAGTAATTTATATTGTAATTTATCTTATTCATATTTAGAATTGAGAAAGTGCAGGAATGACCTTTTAATCAATTTAAGTTTCACATCAGCAACTTTGTTGTAAAAAATATTTAATTCCCTATGTTTTGTGACATGCTCATAAATCAGTTCAGTCTAAAAGTGCATTTTTAAGTGCATTTTCTGTAACTTTCTGTAAACAATGAACAAATTATAATATAAACTATTAAGCAGAGTTGAGTTCATGCATTCTATAATGGCTTAGGTATTTATTTGGTATTTTCTGAAGAGTTTGTTTTTCCTGAAAGATGTATCTTTTCCATTTAGCTGGAGGGCAAGTAGTGGGTGGGATATAAATCTGGTGTACCTAAGGGACTTTTCCTCTTTGGGGCTCAGGAATCATATCTGGGAGTGTTCCAGACACTATATGCAGAGCCAGAGATCAAACTCAGGTCAGTTGCATTCAAGCTGCATTTGAGTTGCATTCAAGGTCTTAACTGCTCTATTAACAACCTGCTTCAAGAATGTCTGATTTCCTCACTGGAAACTAAAAAAGCAAGTCTTAGAGAAAATAATTAAATATGAATATCAGATATTAGAGAGACAAATATATTTATGTGTTGGATTGCCATTTGCTCACAGCCCTCTGTCTGCTACTTGCCAACCCTGAGTTTTGTATTGTAGATCAAAGGTTTTTTTTCCCTTTTCCTGTATGCCCTTTATATTTTCTTATGCTTTTTGTACAGATGCAGGAAGACAGTTAAGGCTATGCATTTGTGATAAAGGAGTTCATTAACACTGAATTAGTTACTTCTGGGCATTTGTGATATATCCTAACTTAAAACCTCAGTTGCTCGGCTGGAGGGATAGTCTAGCGAGTAGGGCGTTTGCCTTGCACGCAACAAACCAGGTTCGATTCCCAGCATCCCATACTGTCCTGTGAGCACTGTCAGGAGTAATTGCTGAGTGCTGAGCCAGGAGTAACTCTTGAGCGCTGCCAGGGGTTACTTCTGGTGTGACCAAAAAAAGAAAAAAATAAAAATCTTAGTTGCTCATAGATTGAGTCTAATCTTCAACAAATGGTGCTGGGAAAACTGGGCAGCTACGTGTAAAAAATGAACTTAGACCTCCTTCTAACGCCATGCACAAAAGTCAGATCAAAATGGATTCTAGATCTCAACATCAGACATGAATCGAAGAAAACGTAGGAGAAACGCTCACGACATCAAAACTAAAAGTATCTTGAAAGACGACACACCACTGACCAAGCAAATGGAAGCAAAGATAAACAAATGGGATTATATAAAACTAAAAAGCTTCTGCACCTCAAAAGAAATAGTGACCAAGATACAAAGACAATCCACAGAGTGGGAAAGGATATTCACCCAATACCTATCTGACAAAGGGTTAATATCCAGGATATATCAGGCACTGGTAGCCCTTCAAAAAAAAAAAAAAAAAAAAAACAGCCAACCCCATCAAAAAAGGGGGAGAAGAAATGAACAGAAGCTTCCAAAAAAGAAGAAATTCTAATGGCCAAAAGGCATATGAAAAAGTGCTCTTCATCTTTAATCATCAGGGAGATGCAAATCAAAACAACAATGAGGTACCATCTCACACCACAGAGACTGGCACACATCCAAAACAGCAAGAACAACCGGTGCTGGAGTGGATGTGGGGAAAAAGGGACTCTCATCCACTGTTGGTGGGAGTGCCAACTGGTCCAGCCCTTTTGGAAAACAATTTGGGCATTCCTCCAAAAACTAGACATTGAGCTCCCATTTGATCCAGCAATAGCACTCCTAGGAATATACCCGAGAGACCGAAAAACACATAGCAGAAACACTATCTGTACTTCTTTATTCATCCCTGCGCTATTCACTATAGCTAGAATCTGGAAACAACCTAAATGCCCGAGAACAGAGGACTGGCTAAAGAAACTGTGGTTCATCTACACTATGGAATACTATGCGGCTGTCAGAAAAGATGAAATTATGAAATTTACATGCAAATGGATGGACATGGAGACTATCATGCTGGAGTGAAATTAGTCAGAAGGAAAAGGACAGATATAGATTGACTGCATTCATTAATAGGATATAAATAGATACCAGTGTTTTACTAAATGTGTGAAATGTTAATGGCAGATTAAAACTCACCATTGAATATACACAAAGAGACTTAAGTTTTAAACTCTAAATGTCTGCAGGGCTAGCCACAATGTGTAAAACAAGAGGGAGAGAGATGCAGAGACAGAGAGAGAGACAGAGAGAGAAAGAGAGGAAACAGGGCTACCTGCTGTGGAGGCAGCCTGGGGGGTGGGGTACATTGGTGGTGGAAATGGGGCACTGGTGGAGGGATGGGTGCTGGAATACTGTATTACCAAGAACCAATTGTGAACACCTTTGTAATTGTATGACTCAAGGTGGTATAATAAAAAATAAAAAAAGGGAATAGATGGAGTCAGGGAAAGTTGTGAGTAAGCCACCCTGGCCTTGTACTGGGTCAGAATAAATGTCCTGAGAAATATTGTAAGCTAAGAGTAAGGTCTTGAAACAAACTGTGTCCTTTCCAAAATATAAGCAATAGATTAAAAAGGCCCTGTGTGGATTAGTAATAGAATCACCTGGTAAAGAGGAATGTAGTCCAGAATATATGAAAAGACGTCCACAGAAATTGTCACTCTATAAATTTAACCCATGTGTAGATACATTTCTGTCTATCTTACTGTGTTTATACAAAATTCACTTGTATCTCTTGTATTCCCATTCATCATCGATTTGCTCGAGTGGGCACCAGTAACATCTCCATATGTCCTTTCTCATGCTAGTAGAGCCCAAGGACATCTGCTTGCTCCAGGAACATAAAGAGCCTCAGACCATTCCATCAGGTCATGGGAATGAGGTCTATAATTGTTACTGGTATTTGGCATATCAAATATGACACGGGTAGCGTGCCAGGCTCTGTCTTGTGGGTGGCATACTAATTTTATACAAAATTATTAGAAATATTTCTAAGATGACTATTTACCAGTTAAGGAAAGGAGGGGAAAAACATACCATGACACCACCCTTGTCTTGGGCAGGTCTGTAGACCCAGGAAAAGATTTGTATCTGGCAAGAGTTCCTGGAAGGAAGAACTTGTTCCCCTATAGTTTCAGTACTAAGATCAGTTACATTTTGTAACTCCTTTGTCTCAACCTTTTAAAAAACATGTATCTCTCATTGTCTAGAGTTGGGGTAGTGTGTGGAGTGAGGTGGAGTGAGGAGTGAATAAGGAAAGATTAAAGAGAAAGAGTCTTCCAAGACTAAAACTCGTGGTCATGTTCCTTTGAGGTAATGGTCCTAAACACAGCTGTGGACCTGCCGAACCCCAATATCTGTTTGAAACCCCGCTGAGCCCAACTCTGATGATTCGTTATGTGGGGAAACATATGCATTTTGCCTTTATCACAATTTAATAGAAATACAGCCACGTCTCCAAAAAGAACTCATAAAATTAAAGCTGAAGTTGACATTCAAGTTATTATGACTAGTTATCAGAAAGTATTGGAAATACATGTTGCTATTTCATTGCTTGTATGTCATCTCTGTATCAAGGAACTAAGCACATTTTTTTTTCTTTTTTGAGGTTATCAGTCACTTACTTATTTTGAGAATTGTCTGAAAAAATTCTATGCTTATTTCTTTGTCAAAATATCCCAGAATAATGTTTCTAAGTCACTGCATGAAATTGGATAGGCCTTGTCAGCATGGACTTTAAACTTAGCATCAACTATATGTTAACCTTTAATTAGTTTCACATGTGGTTGTTATCCAGAGGTCTATATTTTAATTACAGTTGTTGTAAACAGTCACAAAAAATCTATTTGATCACCCTTCAGGTGATTTTCATTTCTATAGTTCCACTTTTTTTAAGATTTATTTTTGGTTTGAGAGTCAAATCTGGCTGTGATCAGAGTTTACATTCACTCTAGGTTCATTTGTTGGTGCTTGCCAGACCCTGTTCCAATCCATGAAAGCAAATGCCTTGAGCTCTGCACACACTCTTTTCCTAATGTTCACTTTCTCATGTCTGATTCCTGATTTTTCACCTACAAAAGAAGGTATGAATTTCCTGGACCTTATAAATGTGTAGGTAAAAATGCTAGAGCTGAAGTACCTTCCCTGCCCTTAAGATAGTATATTTCATTCCAACCAGAAATACAGCAAAATATTAACGTTCTAGTTAACCACAAATATCAGTGTTATCCTCTCTCTAAATGCAGGAGATTGGAAAAATCAAGTGTGCTTTAACCACTGCAGAGGTTTCTTTGCAGCGTTGTTTGCTTTTCTTTTAGGGGGTATGGGTGGGACAAATTTTTGTTTCAGCAATGAAATACAGTGTAGCCATAAGCAATGTGTTTAGTGCCAGCTAAGGGACCAGGCATGGGGATGGAGGGTGGATGGTAAATGAAGGAAGACTTTTGGTCCTGTTAAGGACACAATGGTGTTGGGATTGGTGTTGTAAAATGGAATACTTGTAACAACTATACTGTAAGCAAGCTTGTAAATCATAGCGTTTAAATAAAGTTTTATATATTAATTACAACATTGAATTACAGCAATATATATGTTATGCATTAGCTGCTCTATTATGTGTTCCAGCTTTGGTAATTTTAAAGTAAAGACCAGAATAGTTCTAGAAAATTTAAATGTAAGCTATCATATAGTGTTCTGTATTTCCTTTCATGAATGTTATGAGAAAATATCCATTACTTAATAATTTCTTTATGTCAAAATGTCCATAATGTCTAAGAGAAACCATGCTTCAACAAACAAGCAGACAACACACAAATTGTCAATGTGTTGTTTTTCATGCTAACCAGAAAGAATAATCTGTAGCTCTATTAGTATTGTTGTGTTGGTAAAGTGTGATATAGTCCTAAAAAATATTCAGCTATTAAAATGATGAAGTACTAATGCAATCTGCAATATGTCTGAGTATTAAAGACATTAAACAAAGAGAAAAAGAAAATAAAATGTAAAAGACTACATATACAATTCCATTTACATGAAATGATTCATTGGCCAATTTCTTGAGGCAAAAACAAAATAATTTCTTTCCATAAACTGGAGGGAGAGAGAAAGAAAGAAGGAGAGTGGAGACTTCCTAATGAGCAGAGGGATCATCTTTGGGAAGATGACAATATCCTGAATATTAAAGTGCTCTTAGCTGAACAACTGTGAATTTTCTAAAAAAAAACAGTGCACTGTATATTTTATAAATGATGAATGTTATGACATATGACATATTTCAATAGCAGATTCCATGAGATAGTAGTGCAGACAAAACTTAGATTTAGGAAGAGCTTGACATTGTGTCCATTAAAAATATGGAAAATAAGGTGGGGTGTGGGTTGGATAGATTCCAAACTGAGATTTATTTTCCAATGTCATATTTTTCAGAGTTCTGATACATTTTTATTAAAAACTTCATTTATTACTTATTATACTATCATGAATATTCAAATTTGGAGTCAGAGCACAGAGCCAGGAGTAAGTCTGGAGCACTGCCAGATCCACACCCTAACCTTGGAAAGCAGAATTATACCTGAACTAGCAGAATTATACCTGATATAGCAGATTTCCTTTAAAGGAATGCCCATTTCCTGACACTTCAGCCACAACAAATTTCCTTTGTTGTTCCTTTCATCCAATGCTAGCATCTTCCAACCTATTTCTTAGTACTGAATGACACATATTTCCCTGAATTGCTTTTTCAGTAGAGAGTTGTCGGGGCACGCCCCGGGGTCCCGACGGTGCCGGGAAGCGAGTTCCCTTCTACCTCCGAAGCCGGCGAGAAATGGATGAAAACTCAGAAATTCGATGCAGTTTTAAAAGGCTTTACTTATCACAGGTTCAGGCATACAAATCAGCAAAAGGAAAAGCCCGGTGCTTAGGATTCCAGGCTAGAACCCCAGCCACGTGTAGGCCAAGATGGCGGCCACCACATGTAAAGGCTTTGTAAAAGGGGAAGACAAGACTTCCAAAAAGGGTGAGCACTCACAAAGAGAGAAAGCCCACACAGAAGCGCACAGAGAGAGGAAAACCAGCTAGTTTATACCCCTGCAACTCAGACCTTCCTCCCACTGTATGGAAAGCAGGGAGGGTCAAATGCCCTTAGGTAATCCCTCCCTGCACCTCACCTAGGCCCTTTAGTATGCTAATGTTTTGAGCCAAGATCTGCCTGGGAATGCCTTTATAGGGTAGAGAAGGGGGTTTCTGAAATGGCATGTCTCTGTACCAAAGACTAATATTAATGCCAGTTAAATATTTCTCCAAGCCTTCACAAGTCTCTTCTACTTCATTGTAGTTTTATAATTTAGTTGCCTTTGAGTATATCAGGAGGCCATGCTTGTTTGCTTGGAAGCAAACAGCATTTCTCTCTGATCTAATTACTTAGGTGTCCTACGTGGCCAGGCAAATATGCTGGTAAGATCTAGCTAGTCCCACGATGATTGTGGTAGCATGGGAGAATTATTTATACCAGCTAGTGCAGCATACATGGTCGGATAAACTGCCACATCTAGACTACCCCCTTATCTACGAAGTGATTTGCAGGAGGCAATCCAGAGCAGATGCAGCGGCCCTTAGGAGTCCTGCAACAGAGAGTTCTCCCTTGTTTTTTTACCCATATATTCTTTCCTTAATAAGAATGATAAGAATGTAGTTTTAGATTTTAGGAACATATTTGTGTATATATATGATTAGCTTACTCCAACTACAAATTGTAAACATCTTATAAGCTAGAGTATAATTTTTATTTTCATTGCAATCACTTTCATTCCTCACTCAACAGAACATGATAGATGTGATTTTCTTTTATTTAGCAATCTTACTGACAAATGAAATTTGAGGTCAAAGGACTTACTTTTTCCTATTGTAATAATTTATGTTCATATTCTACTTTATGACATAAAATCAAGCTTGATTATTCATTACTTATATATTACAAATTAACTACTTGACAAATTGTAGTTTTAACCAACATAATAATTGTGGGGGTATCTAAAACCATGCATAGTAGCAAAAACTTGAGTTATCCAATGGCTACCTTCCCAAAGTAGTCTGCCATGTGTCTGAACCTCCTTCTTGTCAATATACTTCTAAGTTTGTTTTCCATGTTTTTAGTCTGTTATCCTTCACAATTGGTGACTTTTGTTAGACAATTTACAATTTTAACTGATTCACAAAGGTAGTGCTTACCTTTGAGAACATAGAGCTTATGTTCCTAAGACTGTGACTAGCCTTATAGAGAAAAGATAAGTTTTAGTTATGTTTTCTAGACACAAGTAACAGTTATGTTAACTATTAGTTTAATTTTTAATGAATCAACTTGTCTTCTGTTGTTCATCGATTTGCTTGAGCGGGTAACAGTAACATCACCATTTATTGGGAATGAGGTCCATTATTGTTACTGTTTTGGGCATATCAAATACACCATAGGTTGCTTGCCAGGCACTGAATAAGTCAACATCGTCACTATCACTATCTTACCGTTCATCATCTATTTGCTAGAGGGGGCACCAGTAATATCTCCATATGTCCTGTCTCATGCTAGTAGAGCCCAAGGGCATCTGCTTGATCCAGGAACATAAAGAGCCTCAAACCATTATATAAGGTCATGGGAATGACCTAATATAAATGTTACTGGTATTTGGCATATCAAATATGACACAAGCAGCTTGCCAGGCTTGCCGTGAGGGTGGCATACTCTTGTAGTCACATCTAAATAAAGCATTTACTGATGAACCGCACGGCCGCTAGCGGCCGGAGCGAGCCGGGCTGTGATAGTCTAGTCTGTGGGTGGAGTTGTGACGAGAGGGAAGTCCGGATGTGGAAAATGGTGGCCCCATGGAGTAGGGGGTCGTCTGGCTTGTTGTTGTGAGGCACTGCTGGAGTGGCAGGTCAGGGCCAGAACCTGCCATGCCTCCCAGGTGCCTCATGAGCAGCTGGGCAGAGGGAGGCAAGTTGCAGCTCTGCCCCATGTCTGAGAGTGTCTGGTTCAGCATACCTGGGACAGATTGAAAAAAAACTGCTGCAGGGTGGGTGTCGATGATCGGGCTGTGATTGTCTGGTCTGCTGGGTGGAGTTGTGACGAGAGGGAAGTCGGATGTGGAAAATAAGCGGGCCCCATGGAGTAGGGGAGGTGTCTGGCTTTAGGCTCTGCTGGGGTGGCAGGCCAGGGCTAGAACCCGTCATGCCTCCCCGGCACCTCATGAGTGGTTGGGCACAGGGAAAGTGCTCTGCCCAGCCGCTCATGAGGCGCCCGGGAGGCATGGCGCGGGTCTAGCCTTGGCCTGCCACCCCAGCAGAGCCTCAACAAGAAGCCAGACAACCTCCCTCCCCCTCGGGGCATTTTCCACATCCGACTTCCCCTCATCACAACTCCGCCCAGCAGACTATCATAGCCCGGATCATCGACACCCACCCTGCAGCAGTTTTTTTTCAATCCGGCCCAGGTATGCTGAAGCAGAGACTCTCAGACATGGGGCAGAGCTGCAACTTGCTCCCCCTCTGCCCAGCTGCTCAACATCATATGTCAAATAAAATTTATATACAAATACACATACAAAAGGTTATATGTTAAATGGTTGATAAAATTGATTTATCGTCAGTAATTCTCAAGAACATAGGTTTGTATTTCCTAAGAACAACTGGTCAGTTTTTGACCTTAGGAAATAAATATACCATAAGTATCAATAATTTTCTCTAAGTGTAATAGATTTGGGAAATCAGATAATCCCAATAGCCTTTACTCTTTATGCATATTTTAAATAGAGATACTGGTGGCATTTTTATTTCTGTAAACCATATAACATAACTGTTGTTAGCATAAATGTTTAGGAAGATAGAAATGATACCATCTACTTGATATTTTCTTTTTTCTTTTTTTTTTTTTTTTGCTTTTTGGGTCACATCCGGCAATGCTCAGGGGTTACTCCTGGCTCTGTACTCAGGAATTACTCCTGGCGGTGCTCGGGGACCATATGGGATGCTGGGGATTGAACCCAAGCCGGCACAGGCCGGCCACGTGCAAGGCAAATACCCTACCCGCTGGGCTATCGCTCCGGCCCCTACTTGATATTTTCTACCTGAAACCAAGGTGTGACAAATTTAAACTCGTGTTAATGAAGATTTTGTTTTGTTTTATGAACAAATTTATTTGAGAATCAGCCAAGAGATGTGTGTCTCTTGCCAGTATCTATGAAACTATGACAGACTATAAATGACCCTGAGTTATGTTCTCTGCCCTGGACAGTAATACATACTGATTATTAGAACAATCAAACATAATTAAGACTTCTAAAACCCCTTAAATTAATATTAAGTTTTCAGTTTCTTTGTTCTTTTTAGTTCTAATCTACTACTCTTTTTCCTTATATTGCTGCTGCCCTTCCCCTCTGCCTTAATTTTATTCATTCCTCTTGTCATCTCCACCTCCTTAATCCTACTTCTCTTCATCACTTCTCCACCTCTATTTCCCTCTATTTCATTTGTCTTTTCCCCCTACTTATTCTATACCTTCTTGCTTTTTGTCTTTATTGAAAAAGAATAAAAAATTGATTTTTCTTTGTTTAAGCTTCCTTATTCATTTATTTTATGTTTTATATACTTTTATTTAGACCAAAAAATCATGATGCCAGTCAGTAAATTGCTATTTAAAAATAAGAATGTTACTAGATCTAATTTTTAGAAAAGACAATAATAAATGCTTCAGAATTATAGTAAGAAGATAAAATGCCAAGAAGAATTATTTCTAAATTCTTGCCAATTATTATTTCATTATTTTAATCATAAATATGCCTAACACACTCAATGCAAAACAGAGCACGCTTTTTTAATCCGGAATATGTTGCATTTTTAGAAATAATTTTGCCTTTGAATATTAGTAGGAACTCTTTATTTTATAAATAATGTGTCATACTTAATATGAATAATGACACTTTTTAGTAAGCCAAGTGACTTTGGAAGGAGGCCAACAGTTCAACATTTAGAAATGAATATTTAAATTTCTTCTATTACACTTACTCACTGGACAGAATTCACTGCCTATAAATGTTTAAAAGACATGGTCACATAAGGTAACCTATATATGAAAGTGTGATCTTTAAAGTTTAAAATAACTGATAAAATAGGACTTTACTTGCTCTAGTGAAGACAGGTGCTTTAAAGCAGGCACAATCACAAATTATAGTTCAAAATCTGAGCCTCTGAAAACAGAAGTGACCGATATTCATATAGTCTTTGGCTTGTTAAAGAAAAACTGTCTTTAACATGGTCAAAGATAAATGAAAAGGTCCCACAAATAATATCAATGGACATTTTTGTAATGAAACTGATGCAAACACATTCTCAAGGATCTTTTTTGTTTAGATTTTTGAGTCATTATCTCTAAATTATCTTATTATGTCCTATATACATTTTTAATGGCAGCATCATTTTAAAACTTTTACTTAGTGAGGAAATTTTATTTAAAACTATTTTTCCATAGGACTGAGAATTATCACAGCAGATATGGCACAACATAGCCCACCCTTGTTTGATCCTCAACATCACAAATAGTTCCCTCAAATCACCATCAGGAATGATCTCTAAGAGTAAAGCCATAAGTAAACTCAGGTGAGAGCTAAGTGTGGTCATACCAACACCATGGCTAACCTCCTCCTCCGACCCACCTCCCCACACATACGCACACAAACACAATGAATTAAAAAAAAACTAAGCAATGTTTTTACAGAAAGAACCATACTTTACAGCTAATACTAGATTTGTATGTCTCATCATATCTGTGATATCTGAATATCACATCCCCAAAAGAGTTTCACTTCATTTGCTAAGAATAAGGTCCTTACTGGTTATTAAAATCAAATATCCTCATGAAAAAATTTCAACACTTTTCAGTTGATATGACACTCTTCAGTTGACACATTTCAGCAATGTGATATAATTGAATGTGGGACCTTAGTCTAAAATTTTGAAGTGAAAGAGACTAAATGTAAAATGAGAAACTTCTAGATTTTTAGCCTATAAAACATAGTAATTAGACACAGATCTATAATTACTATAAAAAGAAGTCGTCGAGGTTCCCAGGGACTTCTCAGTGGTGAATGGCATACCTTTCAAGCATTAGTGTCGGAGTTCAACCCCTAGTGCTACCCAGAGCTGAACACAGTCTAGGAGCCAGTTGTGAAACACCAAGAGAAACACATATCTGAAGATAAGTAAGCACTCTGGCCAGAGGGTGAACCCTGGGAGCTGTGTGTGAGCACAAAAAATGACTCCCTGAAAGCATTACAACTGGAGCATATGAAAGCAAAACTATAAACCAAAAACTATATAAACACGTGTCATTGCAAGCAAACCGCTAAAAGTAGGTATCTCTTAACCAACACCCATTTGACCTTGTGAACACCAGAACAACACAAGACTTCCACTTCATCACAATGATAACTACAAAGGAAAGGGAATAGCAGAGGAAAAAGCAAGACCTTTAAATTGTCACCAAATTATTTTCTTTTTCTACATGTTCTCTTTAGGTAGGAATCATCTGAATAAGGTCAAGAGTTAATGTTGCCATATATACCAGAAGGGTATAATGCAATTCCTTCTAAAGATACTTTTAGGAAGATGGGATCAGCAGACAATGTTCTCTTTTCCTGTCCTGAATCAGTTGGCTATCTCAAAGCCAAAATGAGAAATAATGGTCTCTAATTCCATGAAATACATTTTTTGTGCATATATACATATACATACTTGTATTTATTTATTGTTATATGCTATTATTGTTGCTCTTTACTTCTAGTTGGAGTTATAGCCATAAGATTACTTTGAGGGCTGGAGCAATAGTCCAGCGGGTAGTGCGTTTGCGTTATCGGGCCCACCTGGGTTCGATCTCCGGCATCCCATATAGTCACCAGAGCACCTCCAGGAGTAATTTCTGAGTGCAGAGCCAGGAGTAACCCCTGAGCAAGGCCAGCTGTGACCCAAAAAGCAAAAAAAAAGAAAAATATTACTTTGAGTACCAGTTTAACATAAACATTTAACACACTCACTTGTATGTTCAAGTATCTAATTATTCATTATAAACATTTAACCCAAAATGCTTCAAATGGTCTAAATATATCTATAGAAAATTCTGACGTTCTTTCTAATCGTAAAAGTCTTGTCAAGACTCAGAGACTAAGTGTGGTATGAAAAACCACATAGAGAATTTAACTACTTTTATGTCTCTCTTTCTCTTATTTTATTATTTCATTTTTTATCACTTTTGAATCTATCAAAACATTACTCTGAGTATAAAATACTAATATAAGAATAAAGCATATACTGAAACAATAGAAATTTACAAAAAATAAGTAAAACATTATTTCATATTATATATAAAAATGCACGTCTTTCAATCAGAAACTGATTATTTTTGTTTAGAAGGTATACTTTTCTTCATAATTGGGGGTATGTTTTTGATATAAAATCCAAAATCTAAATTCTTTATAAGTAGTGATATTAAAAATTAATATAAATGTAATATTCTTATTGAAATTTTAGCTTCAAATAAATAAAAAATGTTCTCAGTCCACCTCTAACATGAATCAAATTAAAGAAAAAGGTTTTTATGGAACCATTAAATAAGGCTCAAAATTAAAGTGCCTTCACGCATTAACATTAGTCTGCTTTTATGATATACAACAAATTAGAAAAAATTATGTTATATTAGCTATAAAACATTATACAAAGAATATCCAATTAAAGTAATTAGCTCTTTTGTATGTATGTAGCTTTAAAATGAGTAATATTATTTCTTCATGATGAAAACTAAATTTTAGATATTATTGTGGGTGTCACTAATTTGGCAACTTTTCATGAGAACGTAGATGATCTATTTGGACATTTTCTAAAAATATAATTAAAACAAAGTAATGAGTCAGCCAGCCATGAATTAATGCAAACCATTTAAAAAGAAAAGAGGAAATAAGTAATTCAAGTTAACTTCTAAATTAGAAAAATGTTTCTTTCTAATTCATATTTTCAACTGCTCTATTTTAAATTTTTATTTGCTCTCTTTTATATATTTATTGAGAAGTTTTTAAAGACATTTTGCTTTAAAATTAAACTGCAATAGCTTTTATTTGTTTGACTTTGTGGCCACATCCGAAAGTGCTCAGAGCTTACCTTCACTTTGCATCCAGGAATCACTACTGATGGTGCTCAGAGAACTGTGTGTTGTTCTGGGAATCTAATGACTGAGCTGAGAATAAGACAAGCACGTGACCTGCTTTACTCCCTCTCCCATCCCCCAAAATAAAAGACATTTTCTTTGTGCTTCTGTGACAGCATGCTTCTTCAAAAGAAAAATCACACCACCATATACCTAAAGAGGCTTGATTTAAATAAATCAAATTGCAAAGGCTTCTATGTATTAAAGAGTGGATGATAGTGGAAGACCTTAGGTAGGTGAAAACTAGAAATATTTGTCTACCAATATCAAGGTAGTATCTACACATACTTTTAATAAGAGTGCTATTGTTTTGACAGAAACCCAAGACTTAGGATTTACATTTGCATTTGTATTGATGCCCATCAAAAAGCAATAGCTAAACCATAAATAAATACTCAACTTTATTATAGGTCCAGACAATTCTGTAACAATTTCTATAGTATGAAATGGAAAATGCTAACTTTCCCTTTTACATCATAGGGCTGTTTAAAAAAATCAAGTATAATTTTAGATAGATATCATCCTTTGTGGACTTGCAAAATTAAGATTTCCCCCTGATTTTAATTCTCTGGAGATATGCAAAAGAGTAAGGTGAGTCACCTAGGTTATAATACAAATGACAAGATAAAGCCAACTATATACAGTCATTTGCATTTAGCATGCAAGCCATGTACACAGGTAAATGTGAAAATATTAATCGCACGTGTCAATTCAGGAGTCATAAAAATTTAACTAAATTTCTCAAGAAGAGTGGGCCAGATTTAGAGTGGCCAAAAGCTTATTCTCTGAATGTTCATAAAAATACCAGATACTACACCCTGCTATTATAAGAGAGGTAAAATAAAAAATTGTATAAGGGCTTTTATACCCATAAACTATCCTTCTCTCTTGAAAAAATCACTAAAAAGAGTTCCCTAATCACTATCATAAGGCACTTAAAATAGAGAGTAAGACATTATTTTGAAAATAATAAGATAAAAAGTTTTAGAAAGTAAACATTTACAAACTTGTGGGAAAATTAAAATCAATATTTTAGTCATGACTTATATTTTTCAATATCAAAATTCTTAGTAGTGAACAAAATATAAAACTATGTCACAGAATAATATGTCTATGAAGATTTTCAGCCACTATATACATAATTTTTTAAGCAAATAATGTTCAAATTTATCTCCTTTATCTACAATAAAAGCTTACTTTTAATTTATTGTTTAAACTCCTATATGTCTTGCTAATTATCTTGCAACTGCTACTACCTATATCTCTTCTTTGTTAACCCTTACCTTTTCTGCGTATTTTATATAAACTATTTAAACAGTTCATATGCATTCACCAATAAACATCCTTTACTACATGCACAGAAAATTAAAACTTGCAATTTCATAATTCTTAAGATGCACTAAATTCTGATTGTGATTTTTAATCCCCTCAATGAATTAATATTGAGGTGTGGCAGTGAGACAAAGGAACCACTTGCTTTGATGCACAAAGGTGCAATCATGAGGGTTTTCTGCAGGCACTGATCAGTGTGGCATGCTGTTATTGCTAATAATGAGAGTGCCTTGATTGTGACTTTTCCTCTCGGAGGCAGTTACTGATGATTAAATCAATATGAGATCTGGGCACCAAAATAGCACAAGAACCTTAGCAACCTGTTTAGGAGGTTTTCTTTGTTTTGTTTTTTGGGCTCTATTTGGATTTGACTCAAGGCTAAGGGTCCCAAGTCATATTTTCAATTTTTTATTATACCTCCGTGAGACATACAATTAATTACAAGGATGTTCATAATTGGGTCTCTGTCATACAGTGTTCCAGCACCCAGCCCTCCACCAGTGCCCCATTCCCACCACCAATGTCCCAATGCTCCCTTCCACCCAACTCCTGCCTGGCCCTATAACAGGTAACTTCTCTCTTTCTATCTCTGTTTCTGTTCCTTCATTTCTCTCTCTTCTCTTACACTTTGTGGCTTGCCCTACAGATATAAATGGTTTATGATGTAAGTTGTGTGTGTATCTTCAATAGTGAGTTCTTGTGTGACATTATAATTCCTCATTCCCCATCAACCACCCCAGTTTGTTGCAGCTACAATCATCATTACAGTGTATAAATGTGAAAGATCCTGGGAAGGACCTGGTCCTAACTTTCATTGTTATCTAAGCCTCTTCCGTGGCCACAGAGCGGCCCAACTCCGGCGCAGCTGTGGGACTGGGTGTCTCCTGTCGGGCTTTGCTGGCTGTGGAGGCTGCGAGCCCGTAGCCACACCTGCCGCCATGGAGGTGGAGGAATCCAAATCCCTGCTCAAGTCCGGCCTGCGTGGACTCCGCCACGTGTCTGCTTAACCCTAGGAGCTTTGTTGGACTCAGCCAGGGACCGAGCCATTTTCCATCCTCCGAAACTCCATGGGCTGTTCCACATGAGAGCAGGCACAACTGCGGGTCTAACCCATCTCCAGTCTGGCTTTGCTGAATTCTTAACTGTTTATATCGATCTGATCATGCAATTTCTGGAAAGGAAATATTTTATGCATTAATCAAAGCAAATCAAAATGAACACCCAGGTTAATATGGAATTACCTATAATAATAATATAAATAATAATAATAATAATAAATGCTTAGCTGATTTCCTTGAACATGAAAATATTAATAATATAATCAGAATGAGGAATTGGGACATTAGGACATATTGTGAAAGCTATGGGGAGGCTGTGGAAGCTTTTGCCAAATAACGCATATAGTTACCAAAGGTTCATTATGGGAGCTTTTACCAAATAATGCGAATAGTTACCAAAGGTTCATTATGGAAGCTTTTACCAAATAATGCATATAGTTACCAAAGGTTCATTATGGAAGCTTTTACCAAATAATGCGTATAGTTACCAAAGGTTCATTATGGAAGCTTTTACCAAATAATGCATATAGTTACCAAAAGTTCATTATGGAAACTTTTACCAAATAATATGTATAGTTACCAAAGGTTCATTATGGGAACTTTTACCAAATAATGCGAATAGTTACCAAAGGTTCATTATGGAAGCTTTTACCAAATAATGCATATAGTTACCAAAGGTTCATTATGGAAGCTTTTACCAAATAATGCGTATAGTTACCAAAGGTTCATTATGGAAGCTTTTACCAAATAATGCAAATAGTTACCAAAGGTTCATTGTCGGGCGCCCGGTCCCCGACAGTGCCGGGAAGCGAAGTTCCCTTCTACCTCCGGCCGGCGAGGAATGGATGAACACTCAGGGATCCGATGAGGTTTTAAAAGACTTTACTTATCACAGGTTCAGGCATACAAATCAGCAAAAGGAAAAACCGATGCTTAGGATTCCAGGCTAGAACCCCAGCCACGTGTAGGCCAAGATGGCGACCACCACGTGTGAAACTTCCAAGGGGAAAACGCTTATAAGGCGAGATTCCACCGGAAGAAGAAGCCCGGGAGGCGGGAACCGGCAAGTTTATACCCCCTGCAACTCAGATCTTCCTCCCATTGTTATGGAAAGCAGGGAGGGTCCAATGCCCTCAGGTAACCCCTCCCTGCATCTCACCTAGGGCCTTTACTGTGCTAATGTTTTTGAGCCGAAGGGAAGGCCTTTGAAATGTAGAGAGGGGGGTTTCTGAGATGGCATGTCACTGTACCAAAGATCAACACCAATGCCAGTTAAATATTTCTCCAAGCCTTCACAAGTCTCCTCTACTTCATTGTAGTTTTATATTTTATCAGGGAGCCATGCTTGTTTGTTTTGGAAGCAAACAGCATTTCCTCTCTGGTCTAATTACTTAGGTGT
Source organism: Cryptotis parvus (assembly GCA_021461705.1). Lineage (NCBI taxonomy): Eukaryota > Metazoa > Chordata > Mammalia > Eulipotyphla > Soricidae > Cryptotis > Cryptotis parvus. Next base: position 60,172 of record JAJIBD010027763.1, read on the forward strand.
CCTTACGTGGCCAGGCTAATATGCTGGTAAGATCTAGCTAGTCCCACGATGATTGTGATAGCATGGGAGAATATTTATACCAGCTAGTACAGCATACATGGTCGGATAAACTGCCACATTTAGACTACCCCCTTATCTACGGTGATCTGGGAGGCAACCAGAGCAGATGCAGCGGCCCTTAGAGTCCTGCAACAGTTCATTATGGAAGCTTTTACCAAATAATGCAAATAGTTACCAAAGGTTCATTATGGAAGCTTTTACCAAATAATGCATAGTTACCAAAGGTTCATTATGGAAGCTTTTACCAAATAATATGTATAGTTACCAAAGGTTCATTATGGAAGCTTTTACCAAATAATGTGTATAGTTACCAAAGGCTCATTGTCAATACAAGCAAGTTTCATTAGCAGGTTTCTGCAAGGCACAGAACATCGCAGCATTGTTTTTCTGACCTGTTTGGATCCCCTTTCATTAGTCAAGATAATATATGTGGAAGATGCCAAACATCAATAAGTCATGAAGCATCTAAGGAACTGGAACAAATTAATGCACACCTCAGTAAATACTTCTTAAGGAAATAGATCTTGGAGGACGTACTGAGTCCTGTGAAACTTTTAGTTTCTGTATTTGATGAATCACATGATTGTGAATATCAATTTTAATAAATTACCTATTATTTTATCTAACCAATTATAATTTTGTTTGTTTTTACAATGCAGAAATTGGAAAGATGAGATTTGCCTGAGGAAACTTTTGAACACACAAATAATTGTATGACGCTGTGTGACTCATTTCTCAGCGCGACTTATTCATTAACTGCCACCTTTGCCCTTCCTTAATTGAGTCATTCACAATGTCCAGCTCATTCAGTAGCAGAACATTTATCCTGGCTTGAGGATAATTCTACAATCATAAACAGAAAACAGTAGCAGGTACTGTAGACTATTGCTTTATAAAGGGTTGTTAAGACCCTGAAAGCACTGTCTTATGACTGATATATATCCATGCAGCACTTCAAAACTATCAATTATATTGACGATGTCAATAATGACACATATAACATTTTGTCTACAAAGGAGAAAGACTCTAAGAATTTTTAAATAGTTTTGCTAAATAACTTTCACATTATCACTGGGAACTTTACTCAAAAAATCAAAATATCATGTAATAATCATGGGAAAACAAACTATTCAATTAGTGATCAATCACTCATGTCATGCTATCAAACAGGTATTTATACACTATGATAACCTCATAAAATTAACCTGCTTCATCATGTGTCTCATCTAATAGTTGAAATAGGTCTAGTACATTTAACAGAGCGTAAACAACTCAGTTTAAGTTCCATCTACTTGACTAGTTTGTGTTGTGATGTGTTATGCCTTATGATTCCATATATAATTTGATGTGATAAATATTGGTACCATTTCTCTGATTTCCAAAGCATATGGATGCAGAAGTTAAAGGTGATAGGTTTTCTTCAAAATAACTAAATACAATTTCAATATCTTTACTCCATCCTTTAAATGTATAGCCTCTTCTAATTATGAATCATCATTTCAGAATCAACTGAAAATTCAGATTATCACCTGTTCACTTGCACTTCCTATTTAAGAAGTTAAGGGAAAGGATTTTTTTGTGATTTGATTCATGAGCATATAAGGCAAGAGGCTTCTGTGAATCAGTATTGGATAAAGATCTGTCTGTATTGCTCCAAGTGAAATTTCTTAAAATTCTGCACAAAGTGATCAGTGTAGAATGATGCATTGTGAGATGTGCATAAAAATTGTTTTTTCTCGTATGCAGTATACGGTCTATGCAACAAACACATAAAATGTCACTCCTGGTGGCACTAATAGGGTGTCAGGGATTCAACCCATGTTGACTGTGTACAAGCCAAGCACTCATCTGCTATACCATGGCTGTACTTTTTTACTGTGCACTGCAATCACAAGAAAATAAAACATATATGTAAATGTTTTATAAAGATTTATAAAGTTTATTAATACTATAGCTGGGACTATTATACAGAAATACAAAAAGAAAACACAAAACACAGATTGCTGATACTAGAAATAGAACAGAATATATAACTACATACTATAAAACCATAATTACCATAAATGTTAATGAGTTAATATTGTAAAAGTTTATTAAACCAATAAATAGGGTATGTTAGATAAAATAAAATTATGCCTTAAAAATAACACAAAGCAGTGGACCAGAAATTTAGTGTTCGAGTCTCATAAGAGAAAATGCAAAAGCCCTTGAAAACTATGACACTGGTCAAATTTATGAGAACTTCAAATAAATATCGAAGACATTTTTCAAAAAATACTAATTATTTAAAGAAACAGAGAAAGTGGTAATCAACCTGAAGATTATTTGTAAATGAAAACAGATATACATGTCTTCCCAAAGGGAAAGTCTTTAAAGAATTCAGCATATACTTACTCAGAAAGATCTAAGATTTTGTGTGTTTTGGGGGCCACACTTAGAGATACTTGGCTCTAACAACAGAAATGACATCTTGCAGTGTCCAGGGAACCTTATGCTATGCCGGGATCAAGGGCAGGCAGCATGCAAGGCAAGTACCTTCCCCACTGTCCTATCTTTCCAGCCTATATATCTGAGATCTTTCAAGACAAAGACAACTGCTCTTAAAACTTTGTCAGGGTTCAAAATTTCCTTCTAGATTTTAAGACTGCTGTTATCACACAAGACTTTTTCTTTTCAATCTATTCTCATATTTGCTTTAAATGGCATAGCTGGTGGTGTATTCTTTTCTATACCTGCCTTCTACCTTACAATATTATCAGTTCTTTATTTTGTCCCTGGTGTTATGACTCTGAACACTTAATATTTTATTCTTTCAAACAGGAATAATAGCTATATTCCTCTCTCAGTTGTTCTTTTTTTATTAATATTTTATTATACCACCTTGAGATATACATATACAACGTTGTTCATGTTTGGAGGTTTCAGTCACATAGTGTTCCAGCACCCCACCCTCCACCAGTGACCATTTCCCACCACCAATGTCCCCAATTCCCTGCTCCTCCCATAGCCTGCCTCCATGGCAGGTTCTTTATCTCTTTTCTCTCTCCCTCTCTCTCTTTTCCTTCTCTTACATATTGTGGATCGAACTACATACACTTAGAGGCCATCATGTGCAATTTTTGTCTGTATTTAATGCTCAGTTCTAGGTTGGTATTAGCCCTTTCAACATTTATTCACAATGTTCTGTTGCAGGACTCTAAGGGCCGCTGCATCTGCTCTGGATTGCCCCCGCAGATCACTCCGTAGATAAGGGGTAGTCTAAATGTGGCAGTTTATCCGACCATGTATGCTGTACTAGCTGGTATAAATATTCTCCCATGCTATCACAATCATCGTGGGGACTAGCTAGATCTTACCAGCATATTAGCCTGGCCACGTAAGGACACCTAAGTAATTAGACCAGAGAGAAATGCTGTTTGCTTCCAAACAAACAAGCATGGCTTCCCTGATAAAATATAAAACTACAATGAAGTAGAGGAGACTTGTGAAGGCTTGGAGAAATATTTAACTGGCATTGGTGTTGATCTTTGGTACAGTGACATGCCATCTCAGAAACCCCCTTCTCTACATTTCAAAGGCCTTCCCTTCCCTGCTCAAAACATTAGCACAGTAAAGGCCCTAGGTGAGATGCAGGGAGGGGTTACCTGAGGGCATTGGACCCTCCCTGCTTTCCATAACAATGGGAGGAAGATCTGAGTTGCGGGGGGGGGGGGGGGTTATAAATTTGCCGGTTCTTCTTCCCGGTGGGATCTCGCCTTGTGAGCCGTTTATTCCCCTTAGAAGTTTCACACGTGGTGGTCGCCATCTTGGCCTCACACGGCTGGGGTTCTAGCCTGGAATCCTAAGCATCGGGTTTTCCTTTTGCTGATTTGTATGCCTGAACCTGTGATAAGTAAAGCCTTCTAAAACCGCATCGGATTCCTGAGTGTCCATCCATTCCTCGCCCGGCTTTGGAGGTAGAAGGGAACTCGCTTCCCGGCACTGTCGGGGACCCCGGCAGAGTGCCCCCGACATTTGGCGTCCCTGGTGGGCCGAACCACCCCGGGCCAATGGTTCGAGGGAAACGAGCAGCAGATCTCTTGGCAGCACCAGTATTTAAATCAGCTGAGGAAGAGCACCAGACTCTACATACAAATGCCCGCCGCCTTCATGTACACCATGGCATCCCATGGAGACAAGCTAGACAAATTGTCCGCCCAACTGTCCTGTCTGTGCTCCTTTGCATTGTACATCTCATGTAGCAGGAGCAAATCCTCGAGGTTTACAAACAAACCAATTGTGGCAGATGGACATAACTCATACTAACTTATTTCCCAACAAACCTTTCCCTTCATGTGGTCATCGATACATATTCCCGGTTCATATGGGCTGTTCCTATGACGTCTGAAAGAGCTAAATCTGTTTGTTCATTTTTACTCCAGTGCTTCTCCGTCATGGGTATTCCCCATACCATAAAAACAGATAATGGTCCTGCTTACACCAGCAAAACCTTGAAATCCTTTTTGAGGAATGGCAAATCAAACATATTACAGGAATTCCATATAATCCACAAGGACAAGGAATAGTTGAACGTGCCCACAGAACGCTTAAAACTCAGCTATTAAAGCAACGAAAAACAAGCATGCCTCCAATGGATTCTTTATCTTTAACATTATTCACCTTAAACTTCTTAAATATACCTCAAGGGAGATCCCTATACCGCGGCTGAACGTCACTTTCAAGAAGATATGCAAACTCAAAAAACAGTCAATTCACCTATCTGGGTGAAAATTGATGATAAATGGATTGCAGGTCACCCTCCTCATTCGGGGAAGAGGCTATGCTTTCATTTCTACAGATGATAACCCTGCCAAGAAACTCTGGGTCCCTCTGCGACTTGTTAAGACTAGAATTCTCCAAGAATCAGAAAACAACTAATTCTTTCAATATAAAGTCTTAAATTTTAAATTGCAAGTTGCTGTTTAAACTTCCTGGATTGGTTCCTTTTTTAATAATGATCTTGTTTTGCAGTCTGTGATCATGGTTTCATGTCTAATATCTTGCCTTACAGCCTAAATATTTTCTTTCTTACAAAAAAAAGGGTGGAAAAATGGGTGGACTCTGATCACAGTGCTCATTACAAAAATGTTTGCTAAATCAATGAAAAATTGTTTTTCTAATGATTCTGTTCACAGGATGAGATATTCAAATCCAGTAAACCTGCGCTACAGTGCTCAATACTCCGAGATTCCTAAAACAGTGCTCGCTAAAAATTTAATAATTTGCAAAACTAATTTTTCCCAATGCTCTATTCACAGGAAAAGACACTTTCTCACCATCATTTGCCGGCTTTATATTTATGAAGCGCTTGACTCGTTACCATTTATCACCCTAAATGGGTCCACATATACAGCTGTAAGATATTGATCGATCAAATATGTGTGCGTGTGTGTACATGTGGTGGCCACCATTATGTTTGTGATTAATGTTGTGTCTATGTTATGTCTCAACTACTACCTTCTCAATTTCTGACCACTACAAACCTCTATTACATTCATCAACTCCACTGCTGATCCACTAGATTTATCAATTTTAAAATCATCAATTCTCATACTTATTTCTCTGCTCCACCCATGTTGGAGCTTCTTTATATTCTTCTCTCCATCCCAAACTTGGATCCCTACAAAGCTTTAAAATCCCTACTTGTGATTAACCTCGAAAAGTGTTTTTGTCTCGCCTAAGCTACAGGTACAGTTACCGGTGCCAATGTTCCCTTGCTGAAGAAGCCCTGCAAGACGCCCACACCGATGTTCCAAACACCTGCTCCAGCGCTCAAGACTCCTGTTCCAGAGTTCAAGATATCACACCGATGTTCCGGACACCTGTTCCAGCACTCAAGACTCCTGTTCCAGAATTCGAGATACTTGTTCCAGTGTTCCTGAGACCCAATCCAGTGTTCCTGACAATTCAATGAGTTCCTGATCGCTGCTCTCCAAAGACTCATACTCATATGATCACCGCTATTGCTGTTCCAGAAGTAGCCCACAGACTTTGTTCCAGACACCCGACTTTACATAAAATATAGCAAATTGACTCTCACAAATTATGGACAGTGCAAACTATAGTCCGTTATAATCAGACAGCTAAAAACACTTTGTCTTGAACTTTGCTTTGGGTCCAAAAAACAAGTTAGAATCCTAAAGTAACATGTATTATCATTTTGCAATTGGAATTGTTTTTTCTTATCTTAATTTTCTGTACATTACTAAATATTTCTTACCTTTTCAATTTTTATTAGTAAACTAATCAGGGGTAGTTGTTTGCAGGACTCCTAAGGGCCGCTGCATCTGCTCTGGATTGCCTCCGCACAAATCACTCCGTAGATAAGGGGGTAGTCTAAATGTGGCAGTTTATCCGACCATGTATGCTGTACTAGCTGGTATAAATATTCTCCCATGCTATCACAATCATCGTGGGACTAGCTAGATCTTACCAGGATATTAGCCTGGCCACGTAAGGACACCTAAGTAATTAGACCAGAGAGAAATGCTGTTTGCTTCCAAACAAACAAGCATGGCTCCCTGATAAAATATAAAACTACAATGAAGTAGAGGAGACTTGTGAAGGCTTGGAAATATTTAACTGGCATTGGTGTTGATCTTTGGTACAGTGACATGCCATCTCAGAAACCCCCTTCTCTACATTTCAAAGGCATTCCGGCTCAAAACATTAGCACAGTAAAGGCCCTAGGTGAGATGCAGGGAGGGACTACCTGAGGGCATTGGACCCTCCCTGCTTTCCATAACAATGGGAGGAAGGTCTGAGTTGCGGGGGGGTATAAACTTGCGGTTCCGGCTCTCCGGGCTTCTTCTTTTTCCCGGTGGGATCTCGCCTTGTGGCGTTTATTCCCCTTGGAAGTTTCACACGTGGTGGTCGCCATCTTGGCCTACACGCGGCTGGGGTTCTAGCCTGGAATCCTAAGCATCAGGTTTTTCCTTTTGCTGATTTGTATGCCTGAACCTGTGATAAGTAAAGCCTTCTAAAACCGCATCGGATTCCTGAGTGTCCATCCATTCCTCGCCGGCTCCGGAGGTAGAAGGGAACTTCGCTTCCCGGCACTGTCGGGGACCCGGCGGGCCTTCCCGACAATGTTTCCTTCTCTCAGTTGTTCTGTTTTT
>JAJIBD010027764.1:0-44692 GCA_021461705.1 Cryptotis parvus
CTGTCGGGAGCGCCGCGGGGTCCCGTCGACAGTGTCGGGAAGCAAGTTCCCTTCTACCTCCAAAGCCGGGCGGGAATGGATGAAGACTCAGGAATCCGATGCAGTTTTAAAAGGGCTTTACTATCACAGGTTCCAATATACAATCCAGGGAAACCTCCAGACTCTGGGTTCCCAGCTAGGCCCCAGCCAGGTGTAGGCCAAGATGGCTGCCACCACGTGTTGAGGCCCAACAGAGAATGGAGAGGACAGAGAAGCAAAACACCAAGGGAAGCCGAAATGGCAAAAGGGGAAAAAAAGAGAGCTTCTTTCTTCTTGCAGGTTATTTTATAGCTAGAAATCCGCCCCAAACTCCCCAGCCCAGCCCAGTATAAGCTGGGCTATCTAGAGATGAAAACAGAAAAATAGCTCTATAGAAATGTAGCAACTTCGAGGCCTTCTGGCTGTTTATCAGGACCCAGAGCTAATTCAAAGCCTCCTAGCAGAGCTGGGAGAAGCTATAAGCTAAATGTAACTTCCCCTGGAGAGGAAGGATCAAATGCCCTCAGGTAATTTCTCCCAGCACCTCACCTAATGTCTTGAGCCAAGAACTGCCTGGAATTGACTTTATAGGGTAGAGAAGGGGGTTTCTGAGATGGCATGTCTCTGTACCAAAGACTAATACTAATGCCAGTTAACTATCTCTCCAAGCCTTCACAAGAGTCTCGTCTACTTCACGGTAGTTTTGTATTTTAGTTGCCTTTCAGTTATCAGGGAGCCGCATTCTTGCTTGCTTGGAGGCAAAGAGCATTTCTCTCTCTGGTCTAATTACTTAGAGATCCAACATGGCCAGGCAAATATGCTGGTAAGATCTAGCTAGTCCCACGATGATTATGGTAGCATGAGAGAATATTTATACCAGCCAGTACAGAATACATGGTCAGCTAAGACTGCCACATTCAGACTACCCCCCTATCTATGAAGTGACCTGCAGGAGGCAATCCAGGGCAGATGCAGAGGCCTAGGCTTTTAGGTGTCCTGCAACAGGTACCCATGGCCAATAAGTTGGGAAAACTATTTGCTACCACAGTGATACATGGCCAGGGTCAATCATCAGAGCAAGAATAAGGGAGTTCCTGCTATAGAGGCAAGCTGGGGGTGGGTGGGAGGAAATGTGGGACATTGGTGGGAGAAATGGGGCACTGGTGGAAGTATGGGTGCTGGAACACTGTATGACTCAAAGCAATTATGAACATCTTTGCAATTGTATATTGTTGGATGACAGGCTTAGCTAGTTTGGGAGCTTTGCTGTTTTACCCACTCACAGCTTAATCTACTTACATGTTCTTAAGACAAGGTTCAGTCTAATGAGATCTCTCTTCTATGTAAACACTGATGGAGGGTGTGGCAGTTACAGAAGTCACCTTGACTCTGAATAACTTCTCACTTATTATACATCTACTAAGACTTCTATGTTTTCTAGATTGGGCACAGCTCCTCTTTATACCCACTGCACCCAGCATGGAACAGTTAGAATTTACCAGGAGACTGCCATCCTGTCTACATTGAGACTATCTTAAAGATTATAGGAAGGATCATACTAGTTTGCCCTCAAGCAGGCGAGTGTGACCCTTTCAGTATATGGATAATAATATATCAGAATCACCCTGGTGCAAATAATAAACAACAAGGACCTCGTGGGTACCATCTAGATTACATGAAGTCCATGAAATTAAGATGCATTACTTTATAACAGTTCTCTCTCCAGTGTTTTACATAAGAGATAATCTCAGAAGAAGGGATTAGTCCTTGGCATATTCCTTTGTTTATACCTGTAATAGGGTGTGGCACCACCCTTCTACCCTCTGTTTAGAGTTCTTTTGTTGACAGGACCCTCCCTGTCAACAGACAGTATTACTTTTGGTGTATATAAGGGGACTGACTAGGCACTCGCCCCCTTTTCTCCTTCTTTTTTGGGTAAGACTCCTCTCTGGTGAGATTCTCTCTCTTTTGGTGGGAGACTTTGACTCTCATATATGGTCTAAGTTCTGACCAGAGCTAGAGTTTTTTCATTATATTATTGCGGTGGTAGAGCTTTTGTACTATTAAAAGCCTTTTTGGAACTGCACTGGACTCATGAGTTTTCATCTGTTCCCAGGGTGGCCTTGGAGGTAGAAGAGAACTTCTGTCCTGATACTGTCAGGGACCCCAGCGACTCCTCGACAGTATATCTCACAGTGGTATAATTAAAAAAAATAATAATAAATAAGGGGAAACTCCTCAGGAGAACTGTCCCCAGAGTGGGATTTGCCTATCTGGCCACAGTGGTAACCAGGAGATCAAAGCTCACCCTCATGCAGGGAAATGATGGGGAGGAAGACCTGGCTAGGAGGTCTTGGTATTATATCCTGGGATCTGGACATATGAAACATGTGCTGGGAGCCCTGGTAAGAAAACCAACATTCCATCTGAGCTCAAGAAATAATTCCCACCTACACACAGGAAAGAGTTTCATGAATGCTGACCCATTCATGAAGTGGGTCATGAGCAGAGATACTGAGGGAATGAATGTTACCCCACCCTGACCTGGGTTGAAGGAAATCCTAAAGAGAGGAAGCCGCCCTGTACCTTGGTCCTTGATTATACACTGTGTAGACTCAAAGCTATAAGTCTTGGTAAGTGATCCCAGAAATGTCAGTCAAGCCTGTCACTCCTGGCTTCCATTGTCCTTCATGTAATTAATGAAGAACTCATTGGCCTATACATGCTTAATTCATCCATTGATTGGCTTGTTCAGATAAACAGGACTGTCCTGCAACCTAAAGCCATAGATAATTGATAAAATCACAGGATCAAGCAACAACCACAAATAATTGATTATAAAAGAAAAATAAGCCAAACAAAAGAAAACTCCACTGTTGCACACCAGCAGTGGCTTCCAGGGGCTTCTTGGCTGGAGGACTTTGGTTTCCCTCTGTGAACCAGACCAAACATTCATCCACGATGAATCACAAGCCCTCTCCCGGCATCAGACATGGAGTATGATCAACTAGTACTGAATGACCAAGGCACCACCCAGGTCTCCCCTCCCCTACTCCCAACCAACTAGCCTCGAGCAACGGACTCAGCTCTGCTAGAACCTTCTGACCCAGTCCCCACCCACAGGAAGCCTGGCTTTTAAGGCAAATCTCCTGGGAGATATGTCTTTTTTCACAATTAAAACAAAAACAAATGAGTTCATTTAAAGCTTTAAATACTTGAAGCCTTCCTTTTTATTCTTGGTGTAAAGAGGGTTATTTTTCTCTGTTTTATAAGGATAGGAACTCTCATGTGTTTTATAAGGATAGGGAACATAAATCTTACCTCCAGTATCAACCTAGGAAAATAGAGGTTATGACCCAAGTCACCTTGAAAATTCAAATAATTATCACCATAGCAGCAAGAAGCAGAGTAAAGCCCCGTGTTTCCACAATCAGATTCCAGCACCTGAGTCCCATTTCTGCCTCCCCCAGCTGTGCAGCTCTAGGAAATTTACTTAACCCATTGTGACTCCATGAAGATTATGGGAAGCCCAAGAGAGCACATTTAAGCCGCGTTTGCACCTTATCTACACCTGCTGAGCCCCTCTATAACCTAACTTTTTACTCTCAGTCATTACCAGGAAATGTGCTTAATTTTTTAATTAAGATATGGTGTTCATGATGTTTTTATTAAGATATGATAATAAAAATAGACATATTTTATTAAGATATGATGATCCTATGAAAGCAGGATGAGAACACTATTCGGTCTCCCAAAGAGGAATCGAAAAGCTATGCTTGGAATATCATGCCTCATTCAAGTGAGAGAAGGAATCTGGAGTTCTGACCTCCATCAACGATCTAGAGTCAGGGACACTGTCTCATTTGCAAGGCATCAAAAATCAGATGGGCTGGTCATGTAATGTGATTTGGAGACGACCACTGGACTAGAGCCATTACCGACTGGATCCCATGGTACTGGTATTTGGTATGCCAGATACCAGTAACAATTATAGACCTCATTCCCATGACCTGATGGAATGGTTTGAGGCTCTTTATGTTCCTGGAACAAGCAGGTGCCCTTGGGCTCTACTTGCATGAGACAGGTCATATGGAGATGTTACTGGTGCCCGCTCGAGCAAATCGATGATGAACGGGAAGACAGTGACAGTGATACAGTGATCCCATGGTACGTCAAAAGATCATGTGGCCGCCACCTACAAGATGGTCAGACTTCTTTATCAAGACCCTAAACAAACGGTTTGAGACTCTTTGTATTCCTGAAGCAAGCAGATGCCATTGGGCTATACTGGCACATGATAGGGAATGGAATTGAATTGTTACTGGCACCCACTTGAACAAATCGACAAATAAAAAGGATGTCAAGTGATCAAGTGATGATGTTCACACCATAAAAATCAATATAAAACCCAGTGGTCCTTAATTTATTCACTTTATAACAACAATCCCACTATCTAATTTCCAAACACTGTGAATTCTCTTTTGCAGAGCCGGGGATCAAACCCAGGGCCTCACACAGGAGAAGCATGTACTTCACCACCTAAGCTACATCCCTGGTCTGTGTTCAGCCAAAAAATATGCCCCAAACCCATGAGTAAGTCATTCCCATTCCCTGTGCCTAGAACCTCAAGTTCACTTTCTGTCTCTAAGAACTTCCTGTACTGGGGACAGATGATAGTCCAGCAGGTAGGGTGTTTGCCTTGCATGCAGCTGACCTGAGTTCGATCCCTGGTATCCCATACAGTCCCCACTACCATCGCCTGTATTAACTCCGAGTGTAGAGCCAGGAGTAAGCCCTGAGCATCACAGAGTGTGACCCCCAAAAAAAACTTTCTGCACTGAACAGTTCATCTCTATGGAACCAAGCTCTTTGTGGACTGGATTCACAGAGCAAATCCTCCAACCTCCAGTCTCACCATTATTTCCAGGATCACTACTCCACTCTTCTGTGACCAAGTGTTCTTCCACAGTATAAGGCCACCACATTTGGGGCATCCTTTCAATTCATCTTCATATGGATTGCTTCTGCTTTGCAGCTATTTTGAATTATGTTGCCGTGATCATTTCAGTACAAGTTTGGATTTCACAATGTCTTTGATACCTGCAAGTGGAATGACCTGAGTTATGAAGGAATTCTATGTTCTACTTTTTGAGGATTCATCACATTTTTCCCCCTCCATGATGACACAATTTTAGACTCGGTGTATGGGAAGTCCAGGTATTAAATACTTGTTAATTCCCTGCGTCTAATTATGACTTCTGCCAAATGTGAAGTACTAGTTCTTGTGGTTTCATATGCATCAATGATTAAAGATGTTAACTACCATTTCTTGTGTGTTTTGACCTCTGGGTTTTCTTCCTTGAGAAATGTCAATTTAAGCCCTTTGCCCATTCTTTAAATTGGGTTATGTTTATTGATGCACTGTAAGATGTGTATATACTAAATAGAAATAATTATCATAGATGATTTACGTCTTCTTCCGATCTGTGAGTTGCCTTATCATGTTCTTATTAGTGTCCTTTGATGCCCAAAAAATTTAATTTGATGAAACTGGGTTCATTTTTTCCACCTTTTGTTGTTGATGCTTTTGGTAGTGCATCTAAGAAGTAGCCTAGGCCACAGTCACAAAAAAACTTAACAGTTTTCATCTAAGGTGTTGTCATTTTAAGCCTTACACTTAGTTCTTTGAACCATTTTTTAGTTCATTTTTGTATGTGGAATGAAATAAAGGTCCAATTTTTTTTAATGTGGATATCCACTTGTTGAAAAGCTGTACCTTTTCCCCTTAAATGGCTTGACATCCTTGAGGAAAGTCAATTAACCACAGGTATGTGGGGGGTGGTGTTCTGGGCTTTCAATCTGACTTAAGTGATTTGTAAAAAACAATCTTATTTCCATATCATATTATCTTGAATTTTGTTGCTTTGTAATAAATTTTGAATGAGTAATATGAAATTCCCTAACATTGGGTTTAGGTTTTACTTTTTTATTTTATTTTTTTAGATTGATTATTTTGGGTCCCTTTTAAAATTCTAAATAAATTTTAGAATTATCATGTCTGTTTCTGAAAACAAAAACAGAAAACAGTTTGAATCATGATAGGAATTGGATTAAATGAGTAGAGTCATGCGACAATGTTACCATCTTGCTCTCATCTAATTTTCCAAATCATAAACACAGGACCACTTTCCACTTAATTAGGTCTTCTTAGACTTTTCTAGAACAATATTTTATAATTTTCTGTGTACACTACATATACTTCATTTTGTTAATTTGTCACAAAGTATTTTACTATTTTTGGTGCTATAGAAAATGGAATTGCTTTTTCTTTTCCTTTCTTTAAAAGATGTTTTTTTTTACTTTTTGCATCATGCCCAGTAATGTTCAGGGATTTTTCTTGGCTCTGCACTCAGAAATTACTGCTGGCTGTGCTTGAGGGACCATATGGGATGCTGGCAATTGAACCCTGAGTTATCCACATGTAAGGCAAATGCCCTACCCACCATACTATCCCTCTAGTCCCTGGAATTGCTTTTTTGAAATAATTGTATTTGGTTGAGATTGTGTGGCCTATAATGTGTTAATAATGGTTTCTTATGCACATAATTCCACATCCACCATCACCAATGTACCTCCCCTAAGCACCCCAACACTCTTCCCCTCAATTACCCCACTGCCAGCTACAACTCAATTGTGTGGATCTGATCTCCCATTATGTTGCCTTTGGCCCTTTGTTACTACCTTGCTGTATATCTTTAATGCTACATATGATAGGATTATTCTGTACCTATCCGTTTCCTTCTGACTGACTTCACTCGCCATGACATTCTCTAGTTCCATCCATGTTGCTATAAATTACATGTTTCTGTTCTTAGAGCTGTATAGTATGGAATTTAAGTTATGTTTTGGGGGTGTCTATTTTTTTGAATCATAATGGAAGTTATGTGTATGTTGCTCCTATGTCCTGTAACCATGTTGAACTTATTACTTTTAACAAACTGTTTTAATGAATGTCTTAAACTATTCCATGCATAAAATCATGGAGTTTGGGGCTGGAGTGACAGCAAAGAGGGTAAGGCAGTTGCCTTACACGTGGCTGACTTGGGTTCCATCTCCAGCATCCCATATGGTCCCCTGAGTACTGCCAGGAGCAATTCCTGGAGTGTAAAGCCAGGAGTAACCCATGAGCGGGTATGACTCAAAAAGCAAGTAGATAAATAAATAAATAAATAAATAAATAAATAAATAAATGGGATAAATAAATAAATAGATAAATAAAATCATGGAATCTGAAAATCAATATATCTCCTCTTTGTCAATCTACATGACCTTTATCTCCTTTCTCCTCTAAATGTTGCTTACTTTTCTAGTCTAATTCTCTCTAGTTTTTATTAAGCTTGGTGGTTAGCTCTGGACAAGATTCATTTTAGTTAAACATGGAAAGACAATAAATGTCTGAATCAGTACCATGGGTCTCTACAAATATTGAAACACATTTTATCTGCATCTCGCACAGGAAAAGTGTGATTCTACCCAAGTCTTCCCTTCACACCTGCACATCAGTACTGATCGGAGGAGACAGTTTAGGGCTATTTAAGTCTTTCCTGAGGATATACATTCACTCCCCTATTCTTGGGTGCAGATTTCTAGATTCCCAGAAATATGTATTAGCTTTTCAAAGTTCCTTTGAACATCTCAGTCTGTGAGGGTATTTTTAACATTTTTATTTTGCATTTCTCCCATGATTATTGTTTGCCCCAAATATGATCTACTCTCTTCAACTACCATGAGGTTAACCACTTACTTCAGATTGTTTTCAACAAATGAGTATAAAGCTCTTCTCGCTGGGCAAGTTGTGCCAATATAGACAGTCTTGCAGATAATCCTCAAAGAATTACTGGAAAAGTAAAATAATAATTGGAATTTTTGTAAAAAAAGTTAGGGATTTTCTGGGAATGAAATTTTGTAGACTCTCCGATCCCATCTTGCTCCCTCTGGTGGCTGTGGATCTGTGGGATTTTATTTTTATTTTATTTTATTTTATTTTTTTTATTTTTTATTTTATTTTATTTTTTTTTATTTTTCTGTAAGATTTTAGTGTGATTTCATTTCCATGCTGCAAGTTTCAAGTTGCTTGATGAAGAGTTGAAAGGGAGAAGGATATGAGGGAAACTTAACACACCATAAAATTCACTGTTCTTACTGAGACTCGGCCATTCTTCTTAAATAAACACTCCCCAGATTGCAATGAGTCTTTGGTTAACTTCCAAGACATGAAAATGTTGTTCCTGATGACTTTTCCTTGATTCTTTTTGTCTGTTGGAGAAGAAAAATTTGCTGTGTTGCATTGTAATAAAAATTAAGTTAAGACAGCTGGAGAGATAGTACAGGGTACTTGCCTTGCCTGACCCGAGGTGAATCCCCGGCACCATGTGTGGTTCCAAGAGGGATCATACTCCTGAGCAGAGTCAGGAACAGCCCCTGAGCACTGCCAGACACGACCCAAAAGCAAATAAATAAATAATTAAGTAAAGAAAAGAGAATTGTGCCCGCAAAGAGAATCGTGCCCAGCATGTTGTAACTACACTTACACTGCTCTTCTAGCTCTGACTTCTGTCATTTTTCTGAACACTGCTAAGGGGGTTACTATTAACTCTACTCATTTGACAAATGAAGGAAAAGGGAAAGTGAAGGAACTTGACAAGAGCAGCATCTTGAACTCCCTACAAACCTCAATGAGCTTGGTTACCATATGGATATGGTCGATTGTGCTGAATCCTTTTCAGAAGCCAGCTTGCTCATATGGCTGTCCTTCATCTAATGTTCTGCCAATCCTGTGCATGACCCGAGTGAAGAGCTTGTAGATGATGGACAACAGACAGATGGGGTGATAGTTGCCAATGTCCTGGATGTCTCCCTTCTTGAACAGTAAAACAGTTCTGCTGGTTTTCCATTGGGAGGGCACCTTGCATTCAGACAGGTAGCATGTGAAGAGCCAAACCAGTACTGATGGCAGATTCCTCAGGTGTTCAGGACTGACTTTGTCTGGGCCAGGTGCTGTTCGCTTCTTTACCGAAGAAATGGCATGTCGGATTTCAGATGGGAGAATGTTGGGAACGACATATCTATCCTGCAGAATTTGGTAAGTGGGCAGGTGGATGTGGCTAAGAAAGAGATCTGAGTAGAAGTCATGGATTATTTTCTCCATTGCCTTTCTGGAAGATGTGATAGATCCATCAGGGCGTCGGAGGGCAGTCATTTTGGTCTTAAAATTGGCGAAGGACAGGCGGGAGTTACAAATGCTTTTTCCAGCTTCTGCTGCATCAGCCAGTATTGCTTCTGATGCCAGCATACGTGCATTGAAAGTATAGACAGTTATTTTAGTCCTTCTTCATTTTGGCGCCTAGTTTGGCCCTGAGATTTTATCAGCCTCTCCTTGCTCATCCTTCTTAGTGCTGTAATATTTAGGGCTCTTTCAAGGTCAGGGAGATAAGACCCATTGTTTTTACTGGTTTTGGCATAGGGAATACGCAACAGACAGCTTGCCAGGCTCTGCCCTGCAGGAGGGATATTCTCAGTAGCTTTCTAAGCTCTCTGAGAGGAGAGGGTGGAATAGTGTTGGTAATTTACAATGCAATAATTTGCATGGCTGCAAAGCTGCTGAGTGCAATGGGGAGAGCTGTTAGCAGCTCTGCCCCGTGTATCTGTGTCTCTGGTTCAAGCATACCTGGGCTTGGAATAGGTTTCTCTGTAGGGTGGGGTTCTGACAAGCCCACGTGCATTTAAAATTCTTATTTTTTTGCATTTTTGCCTGCATTTAATGCTCAGTTCTAGGTTGGTATTAGCCCTTTTGACATTTATTCACACATGTTCCTTTCTCTGTCTTACCTAACCTCTGACTCCCACACGTTTGTGGTAATTTCCACTTTTTTTTAAATAAAATTCTTAAAACTTACATGGATGAAAACTTAGTCGATTTATTCTTAATGGACAATCATAAGTGTGGATTGCTTGGGATTAAAACTTCACAATACATTGCTATTTAACCATCTGCTTTGTGTTTACTCTCAGTATTGGAGTTGTGGTTAAGTGATACATATTTTACATTTAAATATTTGGAAACATGGCCAAGACTCATTAAGAAAAGCAAACATTTAGCTCCCACTTCCTCTGACTAATTTTTAGAACACTTTCGTCTAGGCCTTTTCTAAAGAACAACTCTTAATCACACACATTTGACCATTTCCCTGATTTCAATAGTGCAAGACAGGAAACCCACATTTCCAGGGGCAGAGGCTAGAGACGATCTGCAATTGTGTCCTCTAGGAAATCTCTGACACCAGATAAACAAGGGATGCCCTGAGCTTATGTGACGGACACTGGCCTTTGCTTTTTACATTCTCATGGGACGCTTGCTCTTACAGGTGTGCCTTCATGAAACCACCTGCACAGACAAGATACTGCTGCACAAGTGTCACTTTCTGGACACTTTCCTTGTTTTCACTAAGACCAACAAGGCCGCCTACTTATCTGTTTGGCACAACAAAAATAGACTGCAAATATGTGGTTCCCAGAAAGGGGTAAGAAGGGTAGGGAGCAGCTTGGGTATTAGAGGACATGATAGTGGGATGCACTGGAATTTTGATGGTGGATGATGGTGACTGTTGGGAGTAAAATTTACATAAGTGCAAAGTTATATTCCCAGCATTTTGTGGTTTAGTGAATCAATGGCACATCAAAGAAACTTTATTTTAAAATTTGCGTGCTAGTAAATAGCCAGAGTGATATGATTTGCCTTGCATGTGGCTGATCCAGGTTCAATACCCAGCACCCCAACTGATCTCCTGAGCCCACCAGGAGTGATCCGTAAGAGCAGAGCCAAGAGTGAGCTCTAAGTAGCACAGAGTATGGCCCCAAAACACAAAGTAAATGGATAAAAGTTGCTTTAGTTAATGATGAGATGTCGGGGAACCGCTGGGGTCCCCTATAGTATACCTCCGAGGCCACCAGGGAAAGGATAAAAACTCACAAGTCCGGGCGCAGTTCCAAAAAGGCTTTTAATAGTACAAAATCTCTACCACCACAATGGATATAATGAAAGAACTCTAGGTCTGGTCAGAACTTAGACCATACAAAAGAGCCCAATTCTCCCACCAAAGAGAGAGGATCTCATCCAAGAGAAATCCTACCCAAAAAGAAGGGAAAAGGAGAAGGGACCTTAAGTCAGTCCCCTTATATACACCAAAGTAATCCTATCTGTGACAGGGAGTGTTCTGTCAACAAAGAACCCTAAAAGAGTGTAGAAGGGTGGTGCCACACCCTATTATAGGTATAAAGGATTAGCCAAGGACTAATCCCTTCTTCCGAGATTATCTCTTAAGTAAAACACTGGAGAGAGAAAGGGGTTGATATAAAGTAATACATCTTAATTTCATGGGCTTCATGTAATCTAGATGGTACCCACAAGGTCCTACTTATTTATTATCTGCACCAGGGTGATTCTGAGTATCTTATTCTCTGTATACTGTAAGGGTCACACTCGCCTGCTTGAGGGCAAACTAGTATGATCCTTCCTATAATCTTAAAGATAGTCTAAACGTGGCCAGGGTGGTAATCTCCTGGTAAATTCTAACTGTCCCATGCTGTGTGCAGTGGGTATAAAGAGGAGCTGTGCCCAATCTAGAAAACATAGAAGTCTTAGTAAATGTACAATAAGTCAGAAGTTATTCAGAGTCAAGGTGACTTCTGTAACTGCCACACCCTCTATCAGTGTTTACAGAAGAGAGATCTCATTAGACTGAACCTTGTCTTAAGAACATGTAAGTAGATTAAGCTGTGAGTGGGTAAAACAGCAAAGCTCCCAAACTAGCTAAGACTGTCACCCAACAATGGCCCAGCAAGTCTAGGTTTGTCACTGCTAGCTGTGGCAAGGATAATCTAGCAGGGCTGTGATTTTTTCCCCATCATTAAAGTCTTTTAAAAAATTATGGTGACTCAAAAGAAGGGAGAAAGAGAGAGAAGTAAAGTGCCTGCCACAGAGGCAGACTGGGGAGGGGGTGTGTGAGAAAAACTGGGGACATTGGTGGTGGGAAGTGTGTGCGCTGGTAAGGTGTTGGAACATTATATGATTGAATCCCAATCATTAACAGCTTTTTAATTGTTTATCTCATGGTGATATAATAATTTTTTTTCTTTTTGGGTCACACCTGGCAATGCTCAGGGGTTACTCCTGGCTCTTTGCTCAGGAATTACTCCTGGCGGTGCTTAGGGACCATATGGGATGCCGGGGATCGAACCCAGGTCGGCTGCATGCAAGGCAAATGCCCTACCCACTATGCTATCACTTCAGCCCAATATAATAAAAATTTTAAAAATTAGGGTGACTATAAGTACTATAACAAAGATAGTTGCAAATGATGACTCTGGATAAGAACTGCATGCTGATAATTGGTAAAGGAACAAACATAATAACTTCTCGGTATCTGTATTGCAAACCATAAAATGCAGAAGAAAGAGAGAGAGAGAGAGAGAGAGAGAGAAGTGGGAAAGTGCCTGTTACAGAGACAGACTGGGGAGGGTCGCAGGAGGGAAACTGGGGACGTTGGTGTTAGGAAATGTGCACTAGTGAAGAAACAAATATTAGAACATTGTATGACTGAAACCCAACCATAAACAGCTTTGTAACTGTGTACTTCATGGTGATTCAATAAAAAAGTTCATATGTAATACATGTTATGAATAAATAAATAAATAAAAATAGAACCATTTCACAACTGTGCTGTCCTATTCGCCCTTGGTAAGGGGACGTCACATCAAAGAGGCACAAACCAATATGGCAAGTGTCCTGTCTCCGCTAAAATGGATAAGAAGCCAAGTTCTGAATAACCAAATGCAAAGGATCCTGAATAACCAAATACAGTGCATGTGCCAAATCCCACTCTGGACTTTATATGAGCGGTAATGACTTGTACTTTTGAAGTCTCTGAGGTTAGGAAACTTCACTCTTACAACAAACACATAGATCCAGTGAGAAGTACCTCAAACACACAAGAGAGAGTGTGTGTGTGTGTGTGTGTGTGTGTGTGTGTGTCCTAAAGGTTGGAGGGCTAGTATGAGAGGTAAAGGGACTTGCCTTGTAATCAGTCCACCCCGGTTCAGTTCCCAGCACTGCAGGGTAAGTTTCCCTGCACACCACCAGGGGCCGCTCCTGAACACAGAGTGGTCTAAATCCCACCCACCCCTAAACAATATATTTGCTAAACAGCACTTCCCATGGAGACCCTGCTTCATGCTCTGAAGCAGGGTCAGAGCATGGCCACTAAATGATGAGTTTCCTGTGGCCACAGCTGGGCTAGCATTACCTCACTGAAGAACCAACAGCAGGCAACAGAGTCCAGCTTCAGGAAAACCTCACAATTGACACACTCAAAAGAGCTGACCAAGATTCAGTGGTCAGGGTGATTTTGCCTTTTCTTACATGGAATGTGGGAGGAAGAAAGTACTAAGATCCACGAATTCTGTTTTCAATTTCTCAAAGAGCCTTCAGCCTTCTGCTTAGCAAGCTGCCACCTCCCCATCCTTAAATGATGAACACCCTAGCTATAAAGATCCTTGCTCAGAAGGTCCCCCCTGGTTTTTATGTCAAGATTCTTCACTCTATTCCATCAACTGAGTGAAACAGGTCATGATTGAGAATAGAGGGGAAAAGTAGAAAAAAAAAGTCAGTGAGTTCATTTGGCTCCGACCCACGGAGGAAGTGCATCGGTAAATACCACCCTAGCTTAAAGTCTCTGTTTGCTCAGCTGTGTCTCTTTCAATTAAATGTGAGTCTGCATGAGGCCCAATATTTACTATTCAGCCCCCATCCTGCTTACCTGAAATTGGGGTTCTTCGTTACAAAAAAAGTATGATCCATGAAATAAATGCTTATGATGTTCTTATTTACATGCAGGCTCAGCTTAATCCCCAAAGGCTATTCCAGGGGTTCCAGACTCAGTGACTTGAAGTCTCTACTCTCCTTGAAGCAAAACCCAGTGCTTTGCAAACCTATTTTTTAGCACTGACACCCATATTTCCTAAAGAGCTTACATAGAACCCAAATGAGTCAAGTATAGGCCAACTCCAGGCTATTTCATTAAATCAGGGTAGGGGACTCCAGAAACCCCCTCTAGTCTCCATCCTCCTGTCTCTATGGTAGCGTATGAGGTCCCTCCACCCAACCGTGGAGTCCAAATATCTCACTCTACCACTGATCTACTTCAAGTCCTTTAGTTGCCAAGAAAGAAGCTGGAACAGTGACAAGCTCACATTCAAGTTGCAGGTTAATAGGTGGGTCCAAAAGCTACCTCCAGACCCCTAGTCAGGACAACAGCTGCTCACAGAACTCTCTCTGGGTGTGCCAATGCGATCCTTGTGATTCCTGCCATTACCGGGAACTTCCCATAGACACTTAGCTCCTGGTTCAGAGGTCAGGGCTTACTGCTGCCCCTTAAAAAGCCAGGAACTGGTGGACAGAGTTGGAAAATTATTCTCTAACTGCCTTCTTCTTTAAAGGCAAAACTTAGGTCCTGGCTCTTTTATAAACCAGAAGACCTATAGTGCCTTGCCTTTGAGGCACTCTTGGAATAGAAAGAGATTCCTTGGGCCAAGGGAGAAATCTCTGTTTAACATGCAGGAAGTTTGACCACACCAACATTGTATGTTTCCCAGAGTACTGTTAGGAGTGATGCCTGAGCACTGAATTGAGTGTGGCTCTGGAGCTCTTCCAGGTGTGGACCAAAATTGAAAAATTTGGAAAGGGACTTTTCTCAAACAGAACATGAGGCCTGGGCCGCCAAGTGATGATGGTGCAAGTCAGACAGTGAATCCTCACATGGGGCATTAGTCTGTATTTTCATGTCCTCTTGCTGATAACCCTTCAGCCCCTGTCACTAGTCCAGCACAAAGAGCTTAACTGCCTGAGCCAGCTAAATTTGTGTTGGCTGAAGGACACTGCTTACCTCCCCGTCTTCCATCACCTGGCTGTGCCACAGTGGCAGGCAAACTACGCATAAGATACTGAACTAGATAGAGGAAGCTATGTCTCGTTGAACTCCTTAAACATCCTACCAATTTCTTCTCTAATTTCATTGTCAGGAGAGATCTTGCACATCTCTATTCTTTTGAGTCTTCAGGGTCAATTCCTTCATCTGTTCTTCGAGCTGGGGAATCTGCGTTGTTTCCCCCATGGTGTTGCGGTGTTCAGGGGTAGATTCCTCTAGTGTACTGTTTCTTTTTTCTTGAGGGTATTACCTTCCCTTGGTGTTGAATTTCCTAGTTTTTGTATTAATAAGCGGCCTCGTGAGCGGCCACCCCGCCTGGCCAGCCGCACACCCCAGGGAGTATACCTGAGGCGGAGACAGGCCTGTGTGAGAGTTCAAAATGTCCATTTACTTCTGCTTCCGCTTGGACTTCTGGGGGTTGTAGTTCCACCTTCTGCAGAGACCTGGGGCTCTACCACAGCCCCAGGCACCCACCCGCCGCGCACACCCCAGGAGAATACCTGAGGCGAGACAGGCCAGTGTGAGAGTTCAAAATGTCCGTACTCCGTTCGTTGGACTCTGGGGGTTGTAGTTTCACCCTGCGAGACCTGGGGCTCTACCACGGCCCCAGGTGCCCACCGGCTGCCCGCACACCCCCAGGGAGAATGCCTGAGGTGGAGACAGGCCGGTGTGAGAGTCGAGGAAGCTATGTCTATGCCAGCCAGCAGGTCTTCCAGCTGCTTTCCAAATACAGTGAGTCTGTTCAGACATCTGGGACCATTCCCTGAAGCTCAGCAAAGCCCTGGAGGGTAGTTGAAATGCCTCCTGCCCACCCACCCGGCTGTCTCACACCCATTTGGTCCCAGGCCCAAGGCTCTGACACTGAACCTCTCCATCCACATGAGCTGAGCCCACAAATGGGCCTCTACCTGCCAGCCATGATCTCCTCGCTTCCCATCACTTCACCCTTCGTTTGATATTTTGGATTTCGTTTTGTTTTTTAATAATAAGGAGTGTTTATAAACAGCAAAGTGACAAGTGACAAACACTATTGTTATTTCTGTGAGCCTGGAAGAACTTAGAAGAGACAGCCAACAGTCCAGCATATGATGGAATGGAAGGAGACTCGCAATGAAACTTACAGCAAAGAAGCATGCTCAGATCCAGAAGCAAATCATCTTCCAAAAATACCATGAATTCAGGAAGGCCTGGGATAGGGCCTGGATCTGTAGAAGCAGGAAAAGGACTCATCTGAGCCCAAAGATGGCCTGAGCAAAGGCTGGACCTCAACACTATCCTAGTCAAGGATAACAGTATAGTATAGTGGATAAGGAGTTTGCCTTGAGTGTGGCCAATCCCCAACATATGGGAATATGGTGCCTGAGTACCACCAAGAATAATTCCAGACCACAGAGTCAGGAGTAAATCCTGAACATCGCCGGGTGTGACCCAAAAAAAAAAAAAAAAACTATCCTAGTCTGCTTAGGCTTCTATAACTGATGTCAGAGTCTAGGTGCTTAGACACAGTGGGCATTTTATTGTTCACATTTCCGGGAGACTGGAAATCCCAGCACAGAGCACCTACATGCTCAGGGCCCAGCATGGCCCTTTTCCAGCTGCCCACAATGGCCCCGGGAGGCAGGGGGCAGGGACATCTCCCAGGGCTCCTTCAGGAGGTCACTTGTCCCATTCATAGGTGTCCCACCCTCAGGGTCCAATCAATCCCGTTCCAAACCCCCACCTCCTCCCCCATAGCACCATGTGGCTGGGAGGGGAGGGAGGCCAGAGAAATGGTACAGGGGTGAAGGCATTTCCCTTGCACATGTCAACCAGATCCCATCTCTGGCACCGCACAAGGAAGTGATCCCTATGAGGACACTCTGAGTGATCACTCTGAGGAATCCCTGAGTGCAGAGCCCTGAATGCAAAAAACCCTCCAGCAAAAAAGAAAGAGAAAGAAAGAAAGAAAGAAAAGAAAGAAAGAAAGAAAAGAAAGAAAGAAAGAAAGAAAGAAAGAAAGAAAGAAAAAGAAAGAAAGAAAGAAAGAAAGAAAAAGAAAGAAAGAAAGAAAGAAAGAAAGAAAGAAAGAAAGAAAGAAAGAAAGAAAGAAAGAAAGAAAGAAAGAAAGAAAGAAAGAAAGAAAGAGAGAGAGAGAAAGAGAGAGAGAGAAAGAGAGAGAGAGAGAGAGAAAGAGAGAGAGAGAGAGAGAAAGAGAGAGAGAAAGAGAGAGAGAAAGAGAGAGAGAAAGAGAGAGAGAAAGAGAGAGAGAAAGAGAGAGAGAGAAAGAGAGAGAGAAAGAGAGAGAGAAAGAGAGAGAGAAAGAGAGAGAAAGAGAGAGAAAGAAAAGAAAGAAAGAAAGAAAGAAAGAAAGAAAGAAAGAAAGAAAGAAAGAAAGAAAGAAAGAAAGAAAGAAAGAAAGAAAGAAAGAAAGAAAGAAAGAAAGAAAGAAAGAAAGAAAGAAAGAAAGAAAGAAAGAAAGAAAGAAAGAAAGAAAGAAAGAAAGAAAGAAAGAAAGAAAGAAAGAAAGAAAGAAAGAAAGAAAGAAAGAAAGAAAGAAAGAAAGAAAGAAAGAAAGAGTAAGAGGAAAAAAATTCTGGCAGACCTTCAGTCCTTGAAGCTAATACCAAGGTCACACTTTTAAAACAGCAGGTGCAGTGTCCTGAGGCAGGTGGGTGGTGGGAGGTCATGGGAAAGAGTCATCTCATGGATTAAAGGCTGCTTCCTCCTGCATCCAGCAGAAAGCAGTGGTACCCTGCCCCAGACAGCTGTTGTAGTGTTCAGTGAGTGCAGAACGCTCGGCAAACACAATCTGGGGTTTCTGAGTCCACCAAGGAGCTACCCCTGGAAACTGCACACACACAATGTGCTTCATAAAAACCAAGGTGGGGCGTGGAGCTTTGGGATTGATATTTTGAGGGATGTGCCATTTTTCAGTCATTTGTTCATCTCATCTTTGGAGCTCCCAAATATTTGCACTAATTAGGAATCAACCAAGGTGGCTCTCCTTTCCCTATGCCCCGGGAGATGTGACCCCAGAGAGCCATCCGGGGTACCCTGCTCAGTGCCTGATGCTACAGAGCTACTCTTTTAAGGGAGATCCTGAAGGAAGCCCCATGGCAGGGTCTTACAAATGCAGATGGACCCCAGAACAAGTTTAGACTCAACAGAACCTTGCTTTAAATATTTGGGAAAGCAAATGCTATCATGAATCCTTTTTGTAAGGCGGGGGTGGGGGGACACCTGAATAGTACTTAGGCATCCAACTTTATTGGTTTCTTAAAACAAAAGTCTGATGTACAAGCCTTGGTGAATACCAGCTTCACAGCCCCAGTGTATGTGGTTCCAAGTCACGGCAAGCGCAGAGAGTGGAAAGGGGGCAGGGAACTAAGAGAAACTAAGCCTAGGTTAGGAAATACATCAGAAGGTGACTGGCCCAAAGCTGCCCAGTGGTGACTGGCAGACCCTGGGGAAGGAAGTGAGACCTTCTTCAGAGCCACCCCCGACCTTCCACCCTGGCCCATGCCCTCACTCCCTCCCTACCCTTTTCCCACTGAGAGCAACCAGCACAATACAAATGTCCTCTTCATTGGCCACAGCAATAGCACCACAAGTAGGGCAATTGCCTTGCATGTGGCCTACCAGAGTTCAATCCTCAGCTTCCCATATGATCCCCCGAGCATCATCAGGAGTAATTCCTGAGTGCAGAGCCAGGAGTAACCCCTGATCACCACCAAGTGTGACCCGGGTATGACGGGGGTGGTGGGGGAGTAGGGGGAATCCAAATGTCCTCTACACAGAAAAGCCTCTTCAGCAAGTGGTGCTGGGAAAACTGGGCAGCTACATGTAAAGAAATGAAATCAAACCTCTACCTAATGCCATGCAAAAAGTTAGATCAAAGTGAATTAAAGACCTCAGTATCAGGCCTGACTCCATAAGATACACGGAGGAAAACACAGGCAAAACCTTCATGACACTGAGGCAAAACATCCACACATTTGCTCTCTCCAAAGGTCTCACGCCTTGGCCAGCAGATGGCCACTTTCTTTCCATCTGCACAGAGAGTCCATGCTAGCCTCCTCTCCCTTTTCATTGTTATGGGTTTTTGTTTTTTGCTTTTTTTGTTTTTTCTTTTGTTTTGTTTTGTTTTGTTGTTTGGTTTTGGGTCACACCCAGCTGTGCTCTGGGCTTACTCTGGGTTCTGCACACAGAGATCACTCCCTGGCCAGGCTCAGGGGGACCATATGGAGTTCCAGGGACGGAACCAGATCTACTGTGTGCAAACCAAGCACCCTACCTGCTAGGGCTTATAAATAAAAATGAGAAGGGGGATTGTGGCTCCCTCTTCAGTGGGTCCCAAGGCCTCAGGCTCAAGGGATTCCCCTGTGGATTAAAGGCCATAACAGTACTTGGGGGGTCATGGGGTAACCATGGCAGCAGATGGGGAGGCCTGGCAGGGTCCCCTGCAGTATTTACAATCCATTAGGGCGTCTAGCCTGTGTCCAGGGCCTACATCATTCTCCCTGACCCATCCACAGATGAAAGCATTAGACCAGAGGTTCCTTAAGGTCACTCTTTTAATTCCGTTTTCTGCTACTTTTTACTTCACCTTATTGCCAGCTGCAGGAACCTCTCTCCAGCGACCTCTGTCTCTCTTCTGGAAGGTTCTCCAGCAGGCTGCTCTCTTCAGGGCACCTGTCCAGGCTCCTCTCTTCAGGCCTCTCTCTTCTGGACATCTTTGTTCACAGCATCGCCTTTCAGGTCCTCTCCCAGGACCTCTCTTTCCAGGACATCTTTTCTTAGGTCCTTTATTCAGGGCTTTCCCTGCAGCCACCTCTTTTCTCTTGACTCCTCTGTGGATCTATGATCCTATCTGTTTCCCTAAGTTTCACCGTTTTGTCCTGTTGCCTGTTTCTCTGTTTCTCTGTGTCCCTATCTCTATTTTTTTTGTTTCTCTGCTGTTTGGCCCCTGTTGCCTGCCTAGTTGCTCTGTTGCCCTGTAGCCCTGAGGCCTTGGTGCTAGCCCTCAGGCTCAGGAACCTGATCTTATTGCTCTGGTGCTGGCCCTCATGCCTAGGCACCAGGGAGCAGCCTCTCCCCGTGGTGCTGGCCATCCAGCGCAGGCCCCAGGGGGCCCTCTGGCCCAAGTGCTGGCCTTGGGACAGGCACAAGGCGCCACCTCCTCTCTCCATCTGAAAGCCCTCCACATGCTCTCCTGGGGCCCCTATTTATAGTCTAAGGCCAGGTTCAGAATCTGGCCTCAATTGGCTAAAAGTTTCCCAACTGTTATATCCTTATATGTAGGGTGCTGGCCCTTTAAGGGATGTTATTAAACACTACCCATTGTGCTATCTCTTTGACCCCCTAGTCTTTTCTTAACAGACATCAGGCATATTAGATGATCCAGTCTAACAACCCCATTTTAATTCACTGCCTCTACGTGGTCCACACCTCTAACAAGGTCGTGTTCTCAGCCGCTAAGGTGAGGGCTTCTAAATCAGAGTTTAGTTGGAACATCCCAGCAACAAACTCTTAGAGTTTGATCAAAATAGCTCTCTGATGGATTCTAAATAAGGTAACAAGGCTGGAGCGATAGCCCAGCGGGTAGGGCGTTTGCCTTGCACGCGGCCGGCCTGTGCTGGCCTGGGTTCGATCCCGGCATCCCATATGGTCCCCCGAGCACTGCCAGGAGTAATTCCTGAGTGCAGAGCCAGGAGAAACCCCTGAGCATTGTCGGGTGTGACCCAAAAAAGCAAAAATAAATAAATAAATAAATAAATAAATAAATACAATTTTAAAAAAAAGAATTGTCTTCCAAGAAAAATGTACAGTTGAGTGTTAAAACTGTACCCCTACCCCAACCAAATCTATATCATGTTTTTAATTGGTTCAGTGGGTAGTGTTAGATAACATCCCAGAGAGTTGGACCATAACTGGTGGTACTCAGAGGCTACTCTTGTCTCTGCGCTTATGGTTACTCCTGGCATATTCATGGGACCACGTGTGTTTTCAGGAATTGAATTTAGGTTGACTGCATACAAAGGAAGTTCCCTAGGCCCTGTACCCCCATTTTTCTCTCTCTCCAACACCCATACCATGTGTATGTAAAATAGAAACTGATTCTCAGCACAGCACTTAAATGCAGATCTTACCTTGCAATTGTGCATCTGACAATTTTAAACACTGAGCTGTAACTCATTTGTTCAGACCTTAGTTAAACAGGTGCCAATAGCTTTACCTCGCTATTATGTTCCAGAGGCTTAGTTCCAGGAGGGAAAGTGTTTACCTTGCATATAAGTACTTCACCCTGTTTTGATCCCTGGTACCGCATATGGTCCAGTCCATTGAGCACAACCAAGGGTCACTCCCAAGTGTACAACCAGGAATACGTCCTGAGCACCACCACAGGGTGTGATCCAATACCCAAAAGATTTCTTTTAATTAAAAATAAAAATAAATAGATGTTAATGCTGCTGCCATTACCGTGATACTCTAAATGATCCAGGGATCTGAATTAATTTCACTGAAACTGTTTGTTTCAAAAGAATTCAAAGATCAATTATATTCTAAATCTCCTATAATTGGAAAAAAAATCATGTTTTTGTTTAATTTGCTTAATACATTTTATTTTGCTACTAACTTTTTTAAATTAGTGTTATACTGTTATTTATTAGATATTTTTATTGATCAAAGGTTCTGACACACTGGATAATCCTGTGGCCATATAAAACATTGTCCAGTGATTACAAGATAGTTTGACACATTTTTAGCAAAGAAGCATGGATGATGACTGAATGAATGGATGCTATGACATGTGATACCATGTGAAAACATCGAAAAAAGTGAAATAATCAGGAGTGAGTATGGTAAAATACAATTTGAATCTCATCTTAATATTACCTTCTAGAAGACAGAATATGGGGGTTTTATTTCTTGCTAAGGAGTTTTTTAAAAAAACATGTTTTGATGATCTTTTTTAGACAAATCATTGTTTGTATTTTGAGTCACTAAGTGATTCTCAAGGACTTTTTTTCTGGCAAACAGAGATGTTGTTTATAATACATTAGACGCATGTTACAGTACTTTGTATTCTGCAATTTCATACTGAAATCCCAAAAGTCCTCACTGCTGACTCTGTCCCAGTGGGACTGAGGAGGTTCTTAACAGCACAGGATTCAAGAACACAACTTTGCTCATGGAGCACACTCCCTGCTCTCAGAGATCCCCCAGATTCCCTGTGACCCGGTTCCCATAGGATCATCAAATATACATATTACCAGTGAGGGCTATAGGTGCTATGTGAAATTAAAAGAAGACATTATTCAAATAACATGTTTATTGATAGCATGTTTAATATTAACACATTGCTCAAATAACACAGCAAAATATGCTGATTTGAGATCCAACATTAATAAATGTCCAAGACTTTTAAAAAAATATTCTTCTACTTAGCACACATTTACTCAGCAGCTACATTCCCAGCATGGGATTATATATTAGATATAAAAAGACAATCAAGGCATACCCCTCAAGAAATGCTTCTTGTAGCCAAGGAGACATACATGTACAATGATCTGTATATAGTGTGCCATGGGCTGCTCGGTGTAGTGTCCAGCAGAAAAATGTCACTATTGATCATTTTCTGTTTATGTCAGTGGTGAGGTCGGATCCTGAGAGAGTACAACACCCATGAGGAAGATCGAGTAGAGCATCCACAAAGAAGTCTCCACAAACCACTTTAGGGAAATAGCTCTGCTTTATTAGGTGGAAGAGGGATATTTAAATGGGGCAGGGGAAGGGGGTAAGGTGTGAACTCTGTGTCAGCCACTCAGGGAGGGTGTGTGCTTAATCCCAATCAGGGAGGGTGTGAAAGGGGTTAAAACAGTGTTTGTCCTGTGGGAGTCAGAGGCTGGGTAAGACAGAAAATGGAACAGTGTGCTAACAATTGTCGAGGGTACTAATGCCAACCTAGAACTGAGCATTAAATACAGGCAAAAAGATACACATGACAACCCTTTAATGTATGTTCTGTAATCCATAGTCTGGAAGGGAAGGAAAAGAGAAGAAGAGAGGAAAGGGAAAGAAAAGAACCTGCCATGGAGGTGGGCTGGGGGGAGGGGGAGGGAACCGGGGACGTTGGTGGTGGGAGATGGGCACTGGTGGAGGGACGGGTGCTGGAACACTGTATGACCAAAACCCAAATATGAACTTTTTAATTGTATATCTTTGTAATTGTATATCTCACGGTAGTATAATAAAATACTTTTTAAAAAAACAATGTTTGTGCTTCCTAAAGTAGACGTGCATCAAGGTATGCGCTATGAATATCATAACACCATCACTGAGTTGTCCCAGAAAAGCCCAATCTCTGGGCTGAGATCTCTGGAGCCTTCTCGAGATCAAAGTGGACTGAGTCTGCGCCCTGCTCAGCGCCCCCCCACACCTGGCGTTCTCTGGTGTACAAACTGCCCGGCTCCACTACTAATCTCATAGAGACACCAAGACACCGAATCATCCACAGCTCCAGGAGCACAGGGCCAGACATCTCCAAATCCAACAGTACTGACAGCCCAGAAAAGGCACAGCAAATTAGATGGGAAAGTTACGTAGCCTCCCACTAAGCTCAGTGAGCAAAACCAATAATACAGAGGCTCAACCAGCACTTAACAGCTCAGTAAATCCTCAGATAAAGACTTTGGTAATGCCATTGTGAGATATATGTTGTAACAAGCAATATAAAGTAAGCTATTTTGTGTCTGCTAAGGGTGTAGGCTTGGGGGATGGTTGGAAAATGGAAATATTAGTGGAGAGAAGATCATACTGGTGGTAAGATTGGTCTTGATGCACTGAATACCTGTACAATGTGTATTATGAATAGCTATGTAAATCATTTAAAATTTAAATTGAATTAAATTAAAGTTTCAAATTTAAATTAAAGTTTGTATTTTTTGCCTAAAGAAATATATTATCGTGAGTTGGTGATGGGAGATGGGCACTGGTGGAGGGATGGGTCCTGGAACACTGTATGACCAAAACCCAAATATGAACTTTAATTGTAAAAAAAAAAAAAAAAAAAAAAAAAATAATATATATATATATATATATATATATATATATATTATCAAAATTAACCTCGTAATTTTTAATTCTTTTTAACACAAACACTTGTTGGAGGACAGGTTTAGCTATTCTGGGAGTTTTGTTGTTTTGCCCACTCCCAGCTTAATCTACTTAAGTCAAGGTTCATTCTAATGAGACTTCTCTTCTATGTAAACACTGCTAGAGGGTGTGGGCACTTACAGAAGTCACCTTGATTGAATAACTCCTGACTTATACATCTACTAAGACTTCTATGTTTTCTAGATTGGGCACAGCTCCTCTTTATACCCACTGCACCCAGCGTGGGACAGTTAGAATTTACCAGGAGACTACCACCCTGGCTACGCTGAGACTATAGGAAGACTATAGGAAGGATCATACTAGTTTGCTCTAAGCAGGCGAGAGTGACCCTTTCAGTACACGAGAACAAGATACTCAGAATCACCCTGGTGCAGATAATAATAAGAAGGACCTTGTGGGTACCATCTAGATTACATGAAGCTCATGAAGTTAAGATGTATTACTTTATACCAGCCCCCTCTCTCTCCAGTGTTTTACATAAGAGATAATCTTGGTAGAAAGGATTAGACCTTGGCATAACCTTTGTTTATACCTGCAATAGGGTGTGGCACTATACTCTGTTTAGAGTTCTTTGTTGACATGCCGCCTCCCGGTTGGATTACTTTTGGTGTATATAAGGGGCTGACTTGAGGCCCCTTCACGCTCACTTTTACCTTTTGGGCCTTTTGCTTTTGACTTTTGGCTTTTGCTCTTTGGCCTTTTGCTCCCTTCTTCTGGGTAGGACTCAGCTCGGGTGAGATCCTCTCTCTTTGGTGGGAGACTCAGGCTCTTTTGTATGGTCTTAAGTTCGGACCAGAGCTAAAAGTTTGTTCATTATATTGGACTGCTGTGGAAGAGCTTTTGTACTATTAAAAGCCTTTTTGGAACTGCACCGGACTCGTGAGTTTTCATCTGTTCTCTCAGCGTCCTCGGAGGTAGAAGAGAACCTCTGCCCTGACACTGTTGGGGACCCCGTAGGCCTTCCCCGACAAACACTGGAATTTTTTTATTATGTTTCTGGTCATGCTGCATTTCTATTTGATCATACAAATATAAGACATGCGCCATCTTCCTGGTATAAATCAAAAGACAACTGTGCACAGAAAAGGCAAAGAACTTGACCTTTAATATTGATCTTTAAAACATTTCTCTGGGGGCAAGGAAAACTCTCAAAGGGGCTGGAGTACATGCCTACAGGCCTTGCAATTTGACCCCTTAATCGCATGCCCTTGCTATCACCATAGTCTGTAAGTCTGATAGCCCTGGCACCACTTGGAAGCTTCTCACAACAAACAAGTATAAAAATGATTTATCCAAGAGACTGGAGATAGTACAGTGGGTAGGGTGATTGCCACCCATGTAGTCCACCCAGGTTCGATCCCAACATCCCTTATGGTCCCCTGATCCCTGTCAGGAGTGATCTCTGAGTGCAGAGCCAGGTATTAACCTTGAGCATCTCTAAGGGCACACAAAAAAATTTTTCTTATAAATTTATTTATTTAATCACTTCACTTGATCACTTGAACCCCGTTATTCATCAATTTGCTAGAGCAGGCGCCAGTAACATTTCTATTGGACCCTATCACATGCCAATATAGCCCAAAGGCATCTGGTTGATTCAGGAATATGAAGAGCATCAAACCGTTCCTTCAGGGTCATGGACAAGGAAGTCTGACCATCTTGTAGGTGGGTGGCCACATGATCTTTTGGCGTCCCATGGGATCCAGTCGGTAACGGCTCTAGTCCAGTGGTCATCTCCAAATCGTATTACTTGGGGGCCAGAGCAAAAGCCCAGAGGGCAGGGCGGTTGCCTTGCACGCGGCAGGCCCATGCAAGCCTGGGTTCGATCTCCGCATTCCATATGGTCCACTGAGCACTGCCAGGAGAAATTCCTGAGTGCAGAGCCAGGAGTAATGCCTGAGCATCGCCGAGTGTGACCCAAAAAGCAAAAAAAAAAAAAAAAAAAATCATATTACATGTCCAGTCCATCTGATTTTCGATACCTTGGCAAACGAGACAGCATCCCTGATTCTGGAATAGCAATGGAGGTCGGAACTCCGGATACCTTCTCTCACTTGAGTGAGGCGTGATATTCCAAACATAGCTCTTTCAAATTCCTCTCTGGGAGACCCAAATAGCATTCTCATCCTGCTTTTGTAGGGCCCAGGTCTCTGAGGAGTATGTTAATGCAGGGAGAACAGTGGAGTCAAAGAGATGTGCCCAGAGCAAGAGGTTCTTTGTCCTTTTAGCTATTTCTTTCGATGCCTTTGAAGGCATTCCATGCAGCTCTCTTCCTCCTGG
This sequence comes from Cryptotis parvus, assembly GCA_021461705.1. Classification (NCBI taxonomy): domain Eukaryota; kingdom Metazoa; phylum Chordata; class Mammalia; order Eulipotyphla; family Soricidae; genus Cryptotis; species Cryptotis parvus. Next base: position 26,496 of record JAJIBD010027764.1, read on the forward strand.
CGCAGCTCAGGTTTTAGGTCGTTCATCATGTTGACTTCTCTACCTAGGTACACATAACTGCTGCATTCAGAGAGGTCTGTTCCATTGAGAGTGAATGGGGCCTCAGGAACTAGTTCATTTTTCATAAACATAGTTTTCTTTAGATTCAGTTGTAGACCTATCTTTCCACATTCTCAGTCAAAGTCAGCCAGCATTTGTGCCACTTGGCTAATGTTTGGTGTTATTAGAACGATGTCATCAGCAAAGCGGAGGTGGTGTAGTTGCCGACCATCTATCATCACTCCCATTCCTTCCCATTCTAATTGTCGCATGATGTTCTCAAGGGTGGCGCTGAAGAGTTTTGGTGAAATGGTATCACCCTGTGAAACCCCCTCTTTTGACATCAATGATCACTTCTTTGTAGAAAGGTGAGATCCTGGTGGTGAATCCGTAATACAGCTCACGAAGGATCTTGATGTATTGGGTTTGAACACCCTGTTTGGCTAGGGCTTCGATGACGACTTCAGTCTCCACAGAATCAAAGGCTTTCTTTAAATCAATGAACGTGAGACAGAGCGGCATCTTGTACTCCCTACAAACCTCAGTGAGCTTGGTTACTGTGTGGATATGGTCAATTGTGCCGAATGCTTTCCGGAGCCAGCTTGCTCGCATGGTTGTCCTTCATCTAGTGTTCTGCCAGTCATGTTCAGGATGACTCGTATAAACAGCTTGTAGATGACAGACAACAGGCAGATGGGGCAATAGGAAGATAAAGCAGAAGCCAGGAAAAAGCATTCGCACTGCCTGCCTGTCCTTCGCCAACTATAAGACCAAGATGACTGCCCTCCGACACCCTGATGGATCTATCACATCTTCCAGAAAGGCAATGGAGAATATCATCCATGACTTCTACTCAGATCTCTTTGATAGCCACATCCACCTACCCACATACCAAATTCCACAGGATGGATATGTCATTCCCAACGTTCTCCCCTCTGAAATCCGACATGCCATTTCGCGGTAAAAAAGGGAACAGCACCAGGCCCAGACAAAGTCAGACCCGAACACCTGAAGAATCTGCCGCCGGTACTCATCAATACACTAGCTCAGCTCTTCACATGTTACCTGTCCGAATGCAAGGTGCCCTCCCAATGAAAAACCAGCAGGACAGTTCTACTGTTCAAGAAGGAAGACATTCACGACATCGGCAACTATCGCCCCATCTGCCTGTTGTCCATCCTCTACAAGCTATTTATTTAAATAAATTTATTTTCTTAATAAATCACTGTATCACTGTATCACTGTCTTCCTGTTCATCATCGATTTGCTCAAGCGGGCACCAATAACATCTCCATATGTCCTGTCTCATGCTTGTAGAGCCCAAAGGCATCTGCTTGCTCCAGGAACATAAAGAATCTCAAACCATTCCATCAGGTCATGGGAATGAGGTCTATAATTGTTACTGGTATTTGGCATATCAAATACGACACGGGTAGCTTGCCAGGCTCTACCGTGCAGGTGGCATACTCTTGTAGTCACCTCTAAATCCAGCATTTATTGATGAACCGCGTAGCCACAAGCGGCCGCGCGAGCCGGGCTGTAATAGGCCCTTCTGCTGGGTGGAGTTCTGATGACAGGGAATTCCAGATGTGGGAAAATGGTGGCCCCTCATGGGGGTGGGGGGTCATCTGGCTTCTTGCGAGGCTCTGCTGGGGTGGTGGGGCCCACAGCTAGAATCTGCCATCCCTCCCGGGTGCCTCGTGAGCAACTGGGCACAGGGGGGAGCCGGAAGCATCTCTGCACCATGTCTGTGGGTCCAATTTCTAATTAAGAAACTTAAAAAAGAATTTATGGATTTCAGCTTTCAATTTTATTAATTCTATGCAGTACCTTTTGGGATCACTGCAGACACCCCGAGATATTGCAGAGTTAAGAACATTCTTCTGTTGGGGGAAATGGCTAGCAGGAATGGGCCATCCCACGTTGGTTCCTGTGAGCGAGTCAGGAAACAAAGGAATACACCAAGACACTCAAGCAAGTCACAAGGCCCCGTGCAACACAAATTGGCAGCTGCTCACTACAGGGCAAGCCTCTGGCTGAACGCACGCCTAAACTCGCTCCACTGTCTCATTCTGGGAGGTCACCACATCCAAGATGCAAAACATAAGCAAGCCAGAAACAGCTAACAACATTAAAACTATCCTCCAAGGTTTGCTTTCTTTTTTTTTTTGGGGCGGATTTTTTTTTGTTTTTTGGGGCCACAACCAGCAATGCTCAGGGCTGACTCCTGGCTCTGCACTTGAGGATCACTCCTGGTGGGCATGGGGACCATAAAGGCTGCCGGGGAACGAACCCAGGTTGGCTGCGTGCAAGGCATGCACAAGGTACTACCACTCTGGCCCCAATTCCCTGAACTTTTGCTGAAAACACATAATGAATCAACCTCTGACCACACATTCTCAAGGAACTGAGGCCATTTATGTCTACGAACCTAAGCAGCTAAATAGTCCATTCACCTGAAGGCAGAGATGGTGTCTCCCTTGGGGAGGAAAAATGTAGATCTCCCCAGAATTCATGAGAAAAAAATAAGGACCATAGTTCAATTAGCACTTGTTGGACTCAAACAAACTAAAGGGTTCTGAGAAAGAAACTCACTAGACATGAAGTTCAAAGAAAAGGTGGTGAAGACTATAAAGGGAAGAGATCACCGTGAGATCAGCCACACTGATCACAGTTTGGCCAGCCACAGGGGTTAGGGGAAAAGGGAAATGTTGTTGTTGTTGTTGTTGTTGTTGTTGTTGTTGTTGTTGTTGGAAGTATTTCTTTTATTGAGTACATGAAATGCAAAGGAAATAAAAATTCTACTGGCTAGAGCTCGCAGCTCAAGAAATTTTTTTAAATGTCTCTTATTTTTTTTAATTTTTTTATTATACCACCATGAGACATACAATTACAAAGGTGTTCTTAGTAATACAGTATCCCAGCACCCATCCCTCCACCAGTGCCCCATTTCCACCACCAATGTACCCCCACCCTCTCCCGCTTACCCCCAGGCTGCCTCAACAGCAGGTAGCCCTCTCTTTCTCTCTCTCTCTCTGTCTCTGCATCTCTCTCCCTCGTTTTAAACATTGTGGCTAGCCCTGCAGATATCCAGAGTTTATCACTTAAGTTTCTTTGTGTATATTCAATGGTGAGTTTTAATCTGCCATTACCATTTCCCACATTTAGTAAAACACTGGTATCTATTTATATCCTATTAATGAATGCAGTCATTCTATATCGGTCCTTTTCCTTCTGACTAATTTCACTCAGCATGATAGTCTCCATGTCCATCCATTTGCAGGTAAATTTCATAATTCCATCTTTTCTGATAGCTGCATAGTATTCCATAGTTTCTTTAGCCAGTCCTCTGTTCTCGGGCATTTAGCTTGTTTCCAGATTCTAGCTATAGTGAATAGCGCAGAGATGAATAAAGAAGTACAGATAGTGTTTCTGCTATGTGTTTTTCGGTCTCTCGGGTATATTCCCAGGAGTGCTATTGCTGGATTGAATGGGAGCTCAATATCTAGTTTTCGGAGGAATGCCCATATTGTTTTCCAAAAGGGCTGGACCAGTCGGCACTCCCACCAACAGTGGATGAGAGTTCCTTTTTCCCCACATCCACGCCAGCACCGGTTGTTCTTGCTGTTTTGGATGTGTGCCAGTCTGTGTGGTGTGAGGTGGCACCTCATTGTTGTTTTGATTTGCATCTCCCTGATGATTAAAGATGAAGAGCACTTGCCTTTTGGCCATTCCAATTTCTTCTTTTTGAAAGCCTCTGTTCATTTCTTCTCCCCCATTTTTTGATGGGGTTGGCTGTTTTTTTCTTGTGAAGGGCTACCAGTGCCTGATATATCCTGGATATTAACCCCTTGTCAGATGGGTATTGGGTGAATATCCTTTCCCACTCTGTGGATTGTCTTTGTATCTTGGTCACCATTTCTTTTGAGGTGCAGAAGATTTTTTAGTTTCATATAATCCCATTTGTTTATCTTTGCTTCCATTTGCTTGGTCAGTGGTGTGTCGTCTTTAAAGAGACTTTTCGTTTCGATGTCGTAGAGCGCTTTCTCCTATGTTTTCTTCAATGTACCTTATAGATTCATGTCTGATGTTGAGATCTATAATCCATTTTGATCTGACTTTTTTGCATGGCGTTAAAAGGGGGTCTAAGTTCATTTTTTTACACATAGCTGCCCAGTTTTCCCAGTATCATTTGTTGAAGAGGCATTCTTTGCTTCACTTAATATTTTTTGCTCCTTTATCAAAGATTAAGTGGTTGTATATTTGAGAGTGTGTTTCAGAATATTCAGTTCTATTCCATAGGTCTACGGGTCTGTCTCTATACCAATACCACACTGTCTTAAGTACAACTGCTCTGTAGTAGAGCTTGAGGTTGGGGGAAAGTGATACCTCCCATCTTCTTTTTCCCAAGGATTGCTTTAGCTATTCGTGGGGTTTATTATTCCATACACATTTCAGGAGTGTTTGTTCAATTTCTTTGAAGAACATCATGGGTATCTTTATAGGGACTGCATTGAATCTGTATAAAGCTTTAGGGAGTATTACCATTTTGATAATGTTAATCCTTCCAATCCATGAGCAAGGAATGTGTCTCCATTTCCTCAGGTCTTCTTTTATTTCCTGAAGTAACATTTTGTAGTTTTCTTTGTAGAGATCCTGTACATTCTTTGTCAAACTGATTCCTAGGTATTTGATTTTCTGTGCGCAATTGTGAATGGGATAGTTTCTTTAATGTCCCTTTCTTCTCTTTCACTGTTTGCATATAGGAAGGCCATTGACTTTTGGGTATTGATTTTGTACCCTGCCACTCTACTATAGGAATGTATTATTTCTAGGAGCCTCTTGGTAGAGATTTTTGGGTTTTCCAGGTATAATATCATGCCATCTGCAAATAGTGACAACTGCAGCTCAAGAAATTTCTAGGAGAGAAACTGAAGATGGATATTTCCTCAGAGAAGATGCATGATGGCTAATGCACAACTGATAAATGTGTTCATTTTTCCCTCTTATTAGGGAAATACAAATTAAAACGAAAATGAGATGTCCTCTCATACCAGTAAAAATGGCATACATCAGCAATTGAAAACAAGGAGTTGGAGCATTGGAGGAATGTTGGTTATTGGTAGGGATATTGTCTGCTTCAGCCTTTATGGAAGATAGTATGGAAACATCTCAAAATATTAAAAATAAAACTTCTATATGACCCATCAATTCCAGTCTTTGGAATAGATCCCAAAAACACAAACATTTTTTAAGATCTGGAGATGGGAAGGGAAACTAGGGACATTGGCGTTGGAAAAGTGTTCTGGTGGAGGGATGGGTGCTGGAAAATTGTATAACGAAAACACAATCATGAACAGCTTTTTAATTGTCTACTCACGGTGATAAAATAAAATACATATGTTCCCTAAGATCATTGTAATGCTATTAACAATAGCCAAGACCTGGTTTGTAAATGCCCAGTGAAAGATGAGTGGATAAAGAAATTGTGGCACATACATACAATGAAATACTACTCACTATAAGAAAAGATGAAATCTTGCCTTTTGCTATAACTTGGCAGGAGATAGAGGGATTAAATTAAAGAAAGTAAGTCAGAGGGAGTAGGATGAATACTGGATGACCTCATTCATCTGTTGAACATAAAGAAACAAAGCAAGGAAGTGGACAGTGTCCAATGAAAATAAACCCTTGGATTCTGGCCAGGGACTTTGACAACAGAACTGAGTTAACCAAATGAGGGGAGGAATTGGAGGATAGGGGAAGGAAGTGGGGTAACAGAAGAGAAGTAAGGACAGTGGTGCAGGATCTTTAGCACTATGGTGGTGGTGGAGGGGCAGTAATTTGCTCACCAAGAAAATGAACATTAACACTGTTGTAACTGTGTTCCCTTAAAAACAGTCACATATCTTTTGTAATTAAGAAATGACTTTAATCAGATGGCATCACTGTTCTCAAGAAGCAATTATCATTTTCAAATATAACAACATTTTCAGTAGAATCTATGAAGGGACTCATGTAGCAAGATGGGAAAATCATAAAGAACATCCAATTTCTAGACAACTCGGTCTATGGCTCAGGAAGTGAGATAACATGGTTACTTGGAAAGCATGTTCAGGGGATTCCATACTCAAAATAACAAGATTCAAGTCTTCTGTAATCAGTCACTGACAAGCTATAATATCCTAAATAATATCCTAGTGGGGGCTAGAAGCTGGAAAAGGCCTGATTCTTTGTGGAAGGAGGGAGGGAGGAAGGTAAGGGAGGGAGGAGGGAGAAAGGGAAGGAGAGAGAAAGGGAGGAAGGGAGGAAGGGAGAAAAGGAGGGAGGAAGGAAAAAAGGGAAGAAGGAAGGAAGAAGGAAGGAAGGAAGGAAGGAAGGAAGGAAGGAAGGAAGGAAGGAAGGAAGGAAGGAAGGAAGGAAGGAAGGAAGGAAGGAAGGAAGGAAGGAAGGAAGGAAGGAAGGAAGGAAGGAAGGAAGGAAGGAAGGAAGGAAGGAAGGAAGGAAGGAAGGAAGGTGTTCATGGAACGGATGGGAAACAGGCATTCTCATCCTGGGAAACAGGCTTCCTTTACTGACAGTCCCTCACACTTTAAGGCCCTCAAAGGAAAAAGGATAGTTTAATCCCCAAAATAATAGTAATAATAATAATAATAATAGTAATAGTAATAAATAATAGAATAAAGATTAAATAATAGAAGGTTATTTAATCTTTAATAAAGATTAAAATAATAGAATGACCCACCCTTCAGAAGGAGAGTATTTCAATCCCAGGAATGCTTGAGCCACAGACGCAGATACCCCAGGCAGAGCAGATACCAGCTCTCCCAGTTGAACACCCTATACTCCACTGACCATGAGAGCGACTTCCGGCCTAAGTCCACCATCCCAATAGAGCCTCAGAAGAACCCAGAGGAACCCCCACACCATGCTGGCAGCGATATTCATAATCCACACTCCACAGCTCTTCAGATCTCCACCCAAGAGATTAAGCCAATCCTCAGTCCGACTTGTCAGAGACCCAGCCTACAAGGACCCACCCTTCAGAGACCCGCCCTTCAGAGGAGAGTATTTCAAGCCCAGGAAAGCTTGAGCCACAGACGCAGATACCCTAGGCAGAGCAGATACCAGCTCTCTCCATTGCACATGACCGTTGCGTGGCTTCGCGATTTATCTCCACACCCCTCTCAGAGAGCCCTGGAAGCTACTGAGAATATACCGTCTGCATGACAGAGCCTGGCAAGCTGTCCGATGTGTATTCAATATGCCAAAACCAGTAATAAAAATGTGTAAACAGGGGCCAGAGTGATAGCCCAGCGGGTAGGGCATTTGCCTTGCACGAGCCGGCCTGTGCCAGCCTGGGTTCGATCCCCAGCATCCCATATGGTCCCACGAGCACCGCCAGGAGTAATTCCTGAGTGCAGAACCAGGAGTAGCCCCCTGAACATTGCCGGGTGTGACTCAAAAAGGAAAAAATAATGTGTAAACGGTTTGAGGCTCTTCGTATTCCTGAAGGAAGCAGATGCTATTGGGCTACACTGGCATGTGATAGGGTCAAATAGAAATGTTACTGGTGTCCGCTCGAGGAAATTGATGAACAACGGTATGTCTAGTGATCTAGTGATCTAGTGAATAGAATAAAGAGTGAGCAAGAACACATTTTGTTTCAAGGCAAGGAATCAATCCCAACCACTTCCCATTCTTTCCCTCTTTCAACCCCGTGATCCTGTTTTCTTTTTTATTTATTTATTTATTTTGCTTTTTGGGTCACACCCAGCGATGATCAGGGTTACTCCAGGCTCTGTGCTCAGGAATCACTCCTATCACTGCGTGGGGGACCGTATGGGATGCCGGGGATCAAACCAGAGTCGGCTGCATGCAAAGCAAACACCCTACCTGCTGGACTATCGCTCTGGCGTCTGATCCTGTTTTCTAATTCTCCCCATCACCCGTGTCTGAGTTTGGCAGCATTTTAGAATGCCCAGAAATTGTACCTAGTCTATTGCATTTCACACTGGGAAATGAGATCCAGACCCATCCACTTCAGACCCACAGCTGTGCTGCTCGGTCTGCCCCATGTGGAAGCAACCCATGGAGCTGACCTTCCGGTAAGGGGGCTTGGCCATCCCCTGGCCAAGTCCAACATTGCTCCAAGGGTTTGCTCTCATGAGCGGGGAGAGACCATGCTGGCCGGACTCAGAGTGGAGTTTTGGGCCCTGCCCTTTCCTCTGCCTCCATGCCAGTTGCCCCGGAAGAGAGAGACCCACCCACGTCAGACCCACATGTCCCTTAGGCGCCCAGCCGCAAAGCGGCCGCATGATATTTTTACAGGATACTGAATTTTGCATAAGGTTCTTCCCAATTTCTTTCACATTTATACATAGTAAATAGTTATAGACATGTTTTAACTGATACCAGTAAGCCTGGCAAGAAGCCAGAGCAAACCCCACATCATGCAGTTAGTCATTCTCAACATTCAGACTCCATAGTTCCTCAGAGTTCCATCCAAGAGAAAATCTGATCTTCCCCCTTTAAGTTTCATCAGTAAATGCTCAGGTTGAGAGCCTTCTACTGAGACTATACCACCTACATGGTAAAGCCTGGTAAGCTACCGTGTTTTATTTACTTTTTATGCCAAAGACTAGTAACAATTATGGACCTCAGTTCCATGACCTGAAGAATAGTTTCAGGCTCCTCCTGTCCCTGTAGCAAGTAGATGCCCTTGGGTTGCACTTGCTTGTGACAGGACTAATGGAGATGTTACTAGTGCCCACTAGAGCAAATCGGTGAACAATGGGAAGACAGTGATACAATGATACTGGGAAATGAAATGACGGAATCTTGCCCTGACTGTAGAGTGAAATGGATGGGGTCAGATTTCATCCAAGTCTTCCTGTTTCAACCCTATTATATTCTCTAACTTCTGGTCTAGAAGTAACTTTGCAGAAATTTCTACAGTAAGAAAATAATGATATCTTTTAATTAGTGTCTGCATCTACATATGATGAGGTTCAATGCTCATTTCTTCTGTCCCCACTTGTAAGCTTCAGGGAAATCAGACTGTTCAGGATAAACAATCCTGAGTTTCCAAGATTTTAATTAGTCACTGATCTAGTAGGAATTTCCTGCAGCAACAACTCAGATGAGTAAATCCACAGGCAGGAAACAAAATCATGAGAAGATCCCCATCCTTGGGCCTTGAAAGAGCCCATCACTTTCATAATGAAATTCTAGGTGAAAGAGCCCCCAAAGTTGATAGCTACATGATTTGAACTCTTACTGGACTCTTCTTTTTAAAATTTCTGCATCAAATTTTATTTAGATTCAATGAAAGTCATTTTCTAGGCACATGCCCATATTTCCCTCCTGTAGTGATAGTTGTCATTGTGATGGGGGGGTCTACACTGGCTGTGGTCCCAGGGACTACCACCACATGGTCAGAGTCTCATCAGCAAGCCCTGACTCAGTTTCTTTTTCGTCTGTTGTTAATTATCTCCTTGGGTCAAAAAATACAATATCATGTCTTAAATATTTGCATGTATTAAGCACTTACATATTAATCAAATATAATTGCCAGGGTTCTTATGACGTGGGGGTGAGTAGCTAGTAGTCACACCTAGCGGTGCTTGGAGGTTACTCCTGGCTTGATGCTCAGAAATCTTTCCTGGAGGTGCTCAGGGATTAAACCCAAGCTCCAGCATACAAAGCATGTGTTCAACCTTTCAAGCCATCTCTCAATCTCTCCAGCTCCAGAATTCTTTTTACTTTAAAAAAATATCAAGGGACCAGAGCTATAGTACAGCTGGGAGGGAGTTTGCCTTGCATACGGCTGACCCAGGATTGATCCTCAACATCCCATATGATCCCGTGGGCACAGCCAGGAATAATTCTTGAGTGAAGAGCCAGGAGTAACTCCTGAGTATCACTGGGTATGACTCTCCCCCAAAAAAACAATTTGAAGCTTCTTTTTTTTTTAAAGGCTGGGTCAGGAGCATACCCAGTAGTGCTCAGGAGTCTCTCCTGGCTATGCTTCGCAGACCTTGTGCCTGGGATCAAATTCAGGCCTCCTGTAAGCAAAGCTTCTGCTCCTTCTAGCCTTTTGCGCTATCTCGACTTCCCCAACATACTAAAGTCTTCAGTGAGGGAATACAAATAAAAGTGCTCCCTGGCGTTATTCAAAGCCATGAAAGCAGCCAAGAGCACCTTCAGGATCTGGTCTCTGCTGACAATGCTCTCCGGGTGCTCTTTAGCGCTCCTCACTGGGCACCAGGGCAGTGTGTGGGCAGTGGGTCTCTCAGCCCTCTGTGTTAGAACGCAGCTCCTTTTTGGGACCCCCTTTCTGCGGTACCCAGCCTCAGTGCTTTTAAGCAGAGCTGAAAAAGCAAATAGCACTCATTTCTGCTGGTCACCCACACAAGCGCATCTGCAAAGCGCTCCTTAGAAAGGCTGGGAAAAATGACTTCTCTAAGACTGACCAAGAAATATTATATCACAATTTGAATTTTTTTTTAAATTTTGCTGAGATGCCATCTCAATGTATACTCTAAGGGGAAAAAAATAAAGAATAGAACAGCGGTCACGGAACAGCCAGGAACTTTTACCAATGGGGCCGAGGTGCACAGAGCCCCAGACCCGCTGCTGGACCACTTCCTTCCAGCTCTAGCAAACGCGTTCCATTCCTCTCTACCTGGTGTGTGTGATCCCTGCACGCCCATGGAACCACCCACCCACATCCCAAAACTAAAAACTCAAAATATAACTACTTCTATTTATCTTATATGAGGTACCAGTGTGCCTGGTACCTCATTCCTGCCACCCACCCCAAACTCTGCAAACAACTCAGGCACCTACTAACTGTACTATCTAGCCACCCAAGAACACACATTTGCAAGCTACAATAGTCATAATGGTAAAGCAACCGAATTTTATCAAGCTCAGTGAATGAAGTCACTAGCCCAGATGAGCCAACCAATAGTAGTGAGCTATATAACCTCTCTGATAAAGAATTTGGGAAGGAATTGTTAAGGATGCATAAGGAACTCAAAGAAGCAATGTAATACAAAATCATTAAAATACAAGAGGACATGAGAGAGTAAATGAGGAAAATGCAGACCAATATACAAGCAGAATTGACAGATATTAAAAATGTGGTAAGTGAAATCAGAGAGCCCGGCAAGCTACTGAGAGTATACTGTCCGCACAGCAAAGTCTGGCAAGCTGTCCAATGTATATTCGATATGCCAAAAACCAGTAATAACAATGTTTATTTTCCCTAGGAAATGTTACTGGCACCCGCCTCGAGCAAATTGATGAATAACAGGATGTCAAGTGATCAAGTGAAGTGAAATGAAAAACACACTGGAAGGCCTCCATAGCAAAGTAACAACTGCTGAAGAAAGAATTAGTGATCTCAAAGTCGAAGTCCAAAGATTCTCTAGACAACAGCAGAAGATGGAAAAAAGACTCATAATTAATGAACAGACAAGAGATAATCAGGATGAAGCCAAAAAGAATAAATAGAGATCATTGCAAGAAGAAAACCCTGGTGAAGAAGAAACTGTCAAAGCCATCATTGCTGAGAAGTTCCCAGAACTAAAGAACACTTGCTCCCAGATCAGGAGGCCTGTAGAGTACCAGCTAAAAGAAAACCCAATAAGAATACCCCAAGACACATCCTAATAAGAATGGCAAAAAACATAGACAGAGATAGAATACTAAAAGCAGCAAGATCAAAAAAGGAAATCACAATAAAAAGGAGCATCCCTAAGATTTACAGCCGACTTCTCAAATGAAACACTCTGAGCCTGAAAACAATGGTGGGATATTGGGAAAAGACTCAATGAACTGAAGTCCTCACCAAGAATTCTTTACCCAGCTAGACTCATATTCAAATATGAAGGAAAGATATACAACTTTATGGATAAGCAACAAATCAGGAACTTCATAGACTCAAAAACAACTTTAAAAAGAACTGAAGGTTCTACTGTAAAATAAGACAAAACCCAAAACCACAAGTTTAAACAAAAAGATGGCACAAAATCCCATGACAATAATCTCTCTCAATGTTAACGGTCTGTATCACTGTATCACTGTCTTCCCGTTGTTCATTGATTTGCTCGAGCGAGCACCAGTAACATCTCCATACGTCCTGTCATAAGCAAGTGTAGCCCAAGGGCATCTGCTTGCTCCAGGGACAGGAAGAGCCTCAAAACATTCTTCAGATAATGGAATTGAGGTCCATAATTGTTACTGGTTTTTGGCATATTAAATAAAACACGGGTAGCTTGCCAGGCTCTGCCATAGTCAACGGTCTAAATGTACCAATTAAGAGACACAGAGTTGCAAAATGGATTTAAAAACTGAATCCAACACTCTGCTGCCTACATGAAAACAGTGGTTCACACTTAGATCTGCCCAAAACCAGAGGCTCAAATTTCACACTCAAGAGCATTGAGGAGGAGCTGGAAGACAGTTTAGGGGATAAACATTCTCTTTGCACATGGCCTACTGGGTTCAATCCCCAACACCCCAACACCCCAACACTCAAGCTTGAGGAGTGATTCCTGAGCACAAAGTCAGGAGTGGGCATGAGTACAGTCGGGTGTACCACACCCCCCCAATAAAAAGAAATACTGACAGCCTCCAATAAAGGAGCACTGACAGGCCCCTCTCTTGGAGACAGACTGAAGCTTCCTATCTTGTATGTCCCTTCCGGACTAAACACCGTAATTTTAAAATTAAGTCGCTTGTCTTTCCACATCTGTGATACCTTTCTCGGTTCCCTGTAAATGTTGTCAATTGTTTCACAAATCCCAGGGGGCAAATCCCAATTGATTGTTGTTGACAAGACTATCTCATCTCCAATAATGGTAGGTACAGAGCTTCTCAGCACTGGGCCAGTTTCCATAGTTACTGGAAAACATGACAACAACCACATCTGCTAAAATTAAAGTGTCCAGCACAGAGGGTGACTATTACTTAGCCACGCCACCCCAGGGTACCATGTGGATGATGGAGAAAGATGGCTGAGCCTTCTTCAGGCAAAGCTAGTGATCGCCATGGCCTTTCAGAGACTAGTTTTTGCTTCTATCCCTTTTATAACTTCTTAAAGCAATTTTATAACCTGTGGGATTTGGGTTGGATTTGGAAATGTATTGTCCCAATAAATGACCAAAATTGAATCTTTTTAGACTGTATCATATCAGCTGTGACCATCACGGCATCCCTATTTTTCCCCAAGCTCATCAGAAGTGATCCCTGACTGAGCACGAACCCAGGAGTAACTCTTGAGTGTCAGGGGCACTTGGGGTCCCCAATAATAAGGAGGGGGAGCAAGTTCCCTTTACTTCAAAGTCAAAGGCAGATGGACAGAATTCACAAGTTCAGCAAAGTTCCAAAGATTTTTATTTATCACCAATAACTGGACAAATACTGCTAAAACAATCCAAGATGGAGAAATCCCAAATCTCTAGATTCTGGCCAAAGCTCTGACCATGAACTCAGGCTGAGATCCTCCACCAAGATGGATGCACCCCTTCTTCACCTTTATCCCCTTGAAGCCTGCCAAGAGCTTCCAAACCAGCCCTTTGTGGGCTGGGTTATTCAGAGACCAAAACCAGGTTTCTCATGCAGATTCCAGTGCATTAACCTAGCCTGGACCTTACAAATGCTAATTTGCCAGATCGAATTTCCACCTTCCAGGTTCCTACACAAGGCCCTTGTAGAGATGGGGGGAGGATACTTTAGACCAAATGTAACTCAGAATTTAATCCATGGAGAAAATCATAATATCTTAACCATGAACATTATAATGCAAGCTCTCACAAGGTCCAAACTCTCACAAGGTCCATATCTATGATATTACATGCTCTGCCTTTAGAATTACTGAGAGTTATACTCACTTGCCTGTAGGCAATCTTAGCATTCCTCCATCCTAGATCTTAATAAAGCTACATACTTAAAGGAAGATCCAAATGCCATCAGCGCTATCCTGGTCCAGTCCCACAGAGAGGATTTATGAGAGAAATACTTTGACCAGCTAACATAGAATTCATGATAAGAATATTCTGCCATTCACTTTTATCACTTGTCTTCCGTTGTTTATCGATTTGCTCAAGCAGGCGCCAGTAACATCTCCATTTGTTGGGAATGAGGTCCATTATTGTTACCGTTTTCAGCATATCAAATACTCCACAGGTAGCTTGCCAGGCTCTTCCTTGGCTCTGGATTTCATCCTGCCCACTGTGCTATCACTCCAGCCCTCTGTCTAATACGTGTATCTATACCTGAGAGAGAAATCCTAGTCTCAAGCAGGACAGTTTCTGTTGTTGCAGCTTTGCACGTTCTTAGGCTCAGTTATTAAGCGCGTGTACAGATCTTGTACATGCACAAGATGCACTTGTCCTTTTGATAAATTAGCATTCTTATCATTATGTAATATACTCATTAAAGCAGGCCATTTTTCTCACTCTGCTTTGTCTCACAGTAACATGGCCTTTCTGGATTTTTTCTCATGGTGTTTATATGGTATAACATTGCCATCTGTTTACTTTTAATGTTTATTTAAATAAGATTTTAAAAAACACATTCTACCATTGGCTTTTCAAAATATATTTTGCTGACAATGTTTATTCTTTAACCAGTGTGTGTCTTTTTTATTTAATGTAATCACTGTGATGTTTGAATTTGAGTCTATTGTTTTATTATCTGTTTTCTGCTTATTCCTTCAGCGTTTTTAAATTTGTTTGTTTGTTTGTTTGTTTTAGGCCCATGCCCAGAGATGCTCAGGGGTTACTCCTGCCTCTACACTCAAGAATTTCTCCTGTGGTGCTTGGGGGGACCATACAGGATGCTGGGGATAGGACTTGGGTTAGCCACATGCAAGACAAGCATCCAACTTATTGTACTAGCTCTCCAGCCATACCGTCAGGATTTTTGTTATTTTTTAAATCTCTGCTTGTCTTTTTATTGTCATCTTTGGCTCCTTTGAACACGTAAATATTTTTTTTAAAAAATTAGTTTACCAAGAGAGTGTGATTGGTGGGGTGGTGGGAGGGAAACATAGGCATTGCTGGAGGGATGGCCACATTCTAACGGTTGCTATTGTGCTGGAACATGACATGACTGAAGCTTTATTATTCGATCACGATCTTCCCGTTAATCATCTATTTGCTAGAGCGGGCACCAGTAATATCTCCATATGTCCTGTCTCCATGCCAGTAGAGCAAAAGGGCATCGGCTTGCTACAGGAACATAAAGAGCCTCAAACCATTATATTAGGTCATGGGAATGACCTAATGTAATTGTACTGGCATTTGGCATGTCAAATACAACACGAGCAGCTTGCTAGGCTTGCCGTAAGGGAGGCATATTCTTTTTTTTTTTTTTTTTTTTTTTTTTTTTTTAATTTTTTAATCATTTTTATTGAAGTACTAGGATTTATAATAATGTTAATTATACTTTCCAGATATACATCATTCCGGTACCACACCCCTTAGCAAAGTTCCTGATTCTCTTCCACCTGTGTTTCTTTTTTTTTTTTTTTTTTTTTTTTTTTTTAATATTTTATTACACCGCCATGTGATATACAATTACAAAGATGTTCATGTTTGGGTTTCCGTCATACAGTGTTCCAGCACCCATCCCTCCACCAGTGCCCATTTCCCAACACCAATGTCCCCACTTCCCTCCCCCTCCCCCAGCCCGCCTCTATGGCAAATTCTTTATCTCTTCTCTTACACATTGTGGATTGCAATACATACATTCAGAGATCATCATGTATATCTTTTTTCCTATATTCAATGCTCAGTTCTAGACTGGTATTATCATTTTGACAAATATTAGCACACTGTTCTTCTTCTCTGTCCTACCCAACCACTGATTCCCACATGTTTGTGGAAGATTCCACCTTTTTTTTTTAATTGAAAGATGCTAGGTAGAGCTTTGGTTCTACAGTGTTCCAACACGCACCCTCCGCCCAAACCCATCTCCCATCACCAATGACCCCTCCTCCCCCCGCCTCCCGCACCTCAACCACTTGGCGAGTTCTGTATGTCATTTCTTTCCTCTTTATATCTCCTTCCCAACAAACTTTCCTGCTCTTCGTTGACTGCAATGCATTAAAAGACATTACTGTTTCACTATTTTAGTGGACCGCGCGGCAGCTTGTGGCCCGCGACCTGGGCTCGAACTGGCTTTGCTCTGTTGATCTGGTCTGAGGCCGCTTTCAGCAGCGTCCGACAGCAAAAATGGTGGCTAGTGTGGTGGGCGAAGTCACATCTGGCTGCTTCCGGGACCCCTCAGAGGCGACGGGCCCACTCCCAAAACCCATCTGCCCTCCTCGGGGTTCCATGGTCAGCTAGGCCCGGCGCAGGCCGAGCGCCAGCCTCCCTCAGCCTTCCGTGAGGCCCTGTGCTGGCCCGTGGGCAGCTCCGCCGGCAGGGCCACCAGGTCCGACAAGATGGAGGGGGGAAGGGACGACCACGCCTCCACTGACGACTTCCCGGTGATTCCCGCCTCTTGGAGCCGCCTACCTGGGCTCGAACTGGCTTTGCTCTGTTGATCTGGTCTGAGGCCGTTTCGCAGCGTCCGGACAGCAAACATGGTGGCTAGTGTGGTGGGCGAGTCACATCTGGCTGCTTCCGGGACCCCTCAGAGGCGACGGGCCCACTCCCAAAACCCATCTGCCCTCCTCGGGGTTCCATGGTCAGCTAGGCCTGGCGCAGGCCGAGCGCCAGCCTCCCCAGCCTTCCGTGAGGCCCTGTGCTGGCCCGTGGGCAGCCTCGCCGGCAGGGCCACCAGGTCCGACAAGATGGAGGGGGAAGGGACGACCACGCCTCCACTGACGACTTCCCGGTGATTCCCGCCTCTTGGAGCCGCCTACCTGGGCTCGAACTGGCTTTGCTCTGTTGATCTGGTCTGAGGCCGTTTCGCAGCGTCCGGACAGCAAACATGGTGGCTAGTGTGGTGGGCGAAGTCACATCTGGCTGCTTCCGGGACCCCTCAGAGGCGACGGGCCCACTCCCAAAACCCATCTGCCCTCCCTCGGGGTTCCATGGTCAGCTAGGCCCGGCGCAGGCCGAGCGCCAGCCTCCCCAGCCTTCCGTGAGGCCCCCTGAGCTGGCCCGTGGGCAGCTCGCCGGTAGGGCCACCAGGTCCGACAAGATGGAGGGGGAAGGGACGACCACGCCTCCACTGACGACTTCCCGGTGATTCCCGCCTCTTGGAGCCGCCTACCTGGGCTCGAACTGGCTTTGCTCTGTTGATCTGGTCTGAGGCCGCTTTCGCAGCGTCCGGACAGCAAACATGGTGGCTAGTGTGGTGGGCGAAGTCACATCTGGCTGCTTCCGGGACCCCTCAGAGGCGACGGGCCCACTCCCAAAACCCATCTGCCCCTCCTCGGGGTTCCATGGTCAGCTAGGCCCGGCGCAGGCCGAGCGCCAGCCTCCCCAGCCTTCCGTGGAGGCCCCTGTGCTGGCCCGTGGGCAGCTCGCCGGCAGGGCCACCAGGTCCGACAAGATGGAGGGGGAAGGGACGACCACGCCTCCACTGACGACTTCCCGGTGATTCCCGCCTCTTGGAGCCGCCTACCTGGGCTCGAACTGGCTTTGCTCTGTTGATCTGGTCTGAGGCCGTTTCGCAGCGTCCGGACAGCAAACATGGTGGCTAGTGTGGTGGGCGAGTCACATCTGGCTGCTTCCGGGACCCCTCAGAGGCGACGGCCCACTCCCAAAACCCATCTGCCCTCCTCGGGGTTCCATGGTCAGCTAGGGCCCGGGCGCAGGCCGAGCGCTAGCCTCCCCAGCCTTCCGTGAGGCCCTGTGCTGGCCCGTGGGCAGCTCACCGGCAGGCCACCAGGTCCGGCCAAGATGGAGGGGGAAGGGACGACCACGCCTCCACTGACGACTTCCCGGTGATTCCCGCCTCTTGGAGCCGCCTACCTGGGCTCGAACTGGCTTTGCTCTGTTGATCTGGTCTGAGGCCGTTTTGCAGCGCCCGGACAGCAAACATGGTGGCTAGTGTGGTGGGCGAAGTCACATCTGGCTGCTTCCGGGACCCCTCAGAGGCGACGGCCACTCCCCAAAACCCATCTGCCTCCTCGGGTTCCATGGTCAGCTAGGCCGGCGCGAGGCCGAAGCGCCAGCCTCCCCCAGCCCCGT
>JAJIBD010027766.1:0-20027 GCA_021461705.1 Cryptotis parvus
TTTTATTTTTATTTTTTTTTTTAATATTTTATTACACCGCCATGTGATATACAATTACAAAGATGTTCATGTTCGGGTTTCCGTCATACAGTGTTCCAGCACCCATCCCTCCACCAGTGCCCATTTCCCAACACCAATGTCCCCACTTCCCTCCCCTCCCCCAGCCTGCCTCTATGGCAAATTCTTTATCTCTTCTCTTACACATTGTGGATTGCAATACATACATTCAGAGATCATCATGTATATCTTTTTTCCTATATTCAATGCTCAGTTCTAGACTGGTACTATCATTTTTGACAAATATTAGCACACTGTTCTCTTCTCTGTCCCACCCAACCACTGATTCCCACATGTTTGTGGAAGATTCCACCTTTTTTTTTTTATTGAAAGATGCTAGGTAGAGCTTTGGTTCTACAGTGTTCCAACACGCACCCTCCGCCCAAACCCATCTCCCATCACCAATGACCCCCACCTCCCCTCCCGCTCCCGCACCTCAACCACCTGGCGAGTTCTGTATGTCATTTCTTTCCTCTTTTATATCTCCTTCCCAACAAACTTTTCCTGCTCTTCGTTGACTGCAATGCACTAAAAGACATTACTGTTTCACTATTTTAGTGGACCACGCGGCCGCTTGGCGCAGCGACCTGGGCCTCGAACTGGCTCTGCTCTGTTGATCTGGTCTGAGGCCGTTTCGCAGCGTCCGGACAGCAAAAATGGTGGCTAGTGTGGTGGGCGAGTCACATCTGGCTGCTTCCGGGACCCCTCAGAGGCGGCGGGCCCCCCCCAAAACCCATCTGCCCTCCTCGGGGTTCCATGGTCAGCTAGGCCCGGCGCAGGCCGGGCGCCAGCCTCCCCAGCCTTCCGTGAGGCCCTGTGCTGCGCCGTGGGCAGCTCGCCCGGCAGGGCCACCAGGTCCGACAAGATGGAGGGGGAAGGGACGACCACGCCTCCACTGACGACTTCCCAGTGGTTCCCGCCTCTTGGAGCCGCCTACCTGGGCTCGAACTGGCTCTGCTCTGTTGATCTGGTCTGAGGCCGTTTCGCAGCGTCCGGACAGCAGAAATGGTGGCTAGTGTGGTGGGCGAGTCACATCTGGCTGCTTCCGGGACCCCTCAGAGGCGACGGGCCCCTCCCCAAAACCCATCTGCCCTCCTCGGGGTTCCATGGTCAGCTAGGCCCGGGCGCGGGGCCGAGCGCCAGCCTCCCCAGCCTTCCGTGAGGCCCTGTGCTGGCCCGTGGGCAGCTCGCCGGCAGGGCCACCAGGTCCGACAAGATGGAGGGGGAAGGGACGACCACGCCTCCACTGGCGACTTCCCGGTGGTTCCCGCCTCTTGGAGCCGCCTACCTGGGCTCGAACTGGCTCTGCTCTGTTGATCTGGTCTGAGGCCGTTTCGCAGCGTCCGGACAGCAAAAATGGTGGCTAGTGTGGTGGGCGAGTCACATCTGGCTGCTTCCGGGACCCCTCAGAGGCGACGGGCCCACTCCCAAAACCCATCTGCCCTCCTCGGGGTTCCATGGTCAGCTAGGCCCGGCGCGGGCCGAGCGCCAGCCTCCCCAGCCTTCCGTGAGGCCCTGTGCTGGCCCGTGGGCAGCTTCGCCCGGCAGGGCCACCAGGTCCGACAAGATGGAGGGGGAAGGGGCGACCACGCCTCCACTGGCCGACTTCCCAGTGGTTCCCGCCTCTTGGAGCCGCCTACCTGGGCTCGAACTGGCTCTGCTCTGTTGATCTGGTCTGAGGCCGTTTCGCAGCGTCCGGACAGCAGAAATGGTGGCTAGTGTGGTGGGCGGAGTCACATCTGGCTGCTTCCGGGGACCCCTCAGAGGCGACGGGCCCCCTCCCAAAACCCATCTGCCCTCCTCGGGGTTCCATGGTCAGCTAGGCCCGGCGCAGGCCGGAGCGCCAGCCTCCCCAGCCTTCCGTGAGGCCCTGTGCTGGCCCGTGGGCAGCTCGCCGGCAGGGCCACCAGGTCCGACAAGATGGAGGGGAAGGGGACGACCACGCCTCCACTGGCGACTTCCCGGTGGTTCCCGCCTCTTGGAGCCGCCTACCTGGGCTCGAACTGGCTCTGCTCTGTTGATCTGGTCTGAGGCCGTTTCGCAGCGTCCGGACAGCAAAAATGGTGGCTAGTGTGGTGGGCGAGTCACATCTGGCTGCTTCCGGGACCCCTCAGAGGCGACGGGCCCACTCCCCAAAACCCATCTGCCCTCCTCGGGGTTCCATGGTCAGCTAGGCCCCGGCGCAGGCGAGCGCCAGCCTCCCCAGCCTTCCGTGAGGCCCTGTGCTGGCCGTGGGCAGCTTCGCCGGCAGGGCCACCAGGTCCGACAAGATGGAGGGGGAAGGGACGACCACGCCTCCACTGGCGACTTCCCGGTGGTTCCCGCCTCTTGGAGCCGCCTACCTGGGCTCGAACTGGCTCTGCTCTGTTGATCTGGTCTGAGGCCGTTTCGCAGCGTCCGGACAGCAGAAATGGTGGCTAGTGTGGTGGGCGAGTCACATCTGGCTGCTTCCGGGACCCCTCAGAGGCGACGGGCCCCACTCCCAAAACCCATCTGCCCTCCTCGGGGTTCCATGGTCAGCTAGGCCCGGCGCGGGCCGAGCGCCAGCCTCCCCAGCCTTCCGTGAGGCCCTGTGCTGGCCCGTGGGCAGCTCGCCCGGCAGGGCCACCAGGTCCGACAAGATCGAGGGATAGTTACTTCTTTCAGCAGTTATTATTTGTAGATATTTGATGGTCTTTGTTATATTTAAATTTCATTTCCTAATTGTTATATTTCATTTTCAAATTATTTTTGATAGTATTTGTTAATACTGTGCCCAGCCGCTCATGAGGCACCCAGGAGGCATGGCGGGTTCTAGCCCCTGGCCTGCCACCCCAGCAGAGCCTCACAACAAGCCAGACAACACCCCCCGACTCCATTGGGGCCGCCATTTTCCACATCTGGACTTCTTTCTCATCACAACTCCACCCAGCAGACCAGACTATCACAGCCCGGCTCGTGCAAGTTCATCAATAATTGCTTTATTTAGAGGTGACTACAACAGTATGCCACCCACATGGCAAGCCTGGAAAGCTGCTCATGTCGTATTTGATATGCCAAATACCAGTAACATTTATATTAGGTCATTCCCATGACCTAATATAATGGCTTGAGGCTCTTTATGTTCCTGGAGCAAGCGGATGCCTTTGGGTTCTACTAGCATGAGACAGGACATATGGAGAGATATTACTGGGGCCCGCTCTAGCAAATAGATGATGAACGGGGGAAAATAGTGATAGTTTAATCACTTCCAGCATGTCTATAGACGAATCCATTGTGACTTGTTTCCAGATTGCTTTCCCTTGGCAGACTGCATTTAAGTTTTTTCTTTCTGTCACATATTTTTGTTTTATAAAGTCTTTGGGATCAGAGGGGCTGGTAGAGTGCAGGTGCTTGCCTTTCATGTAGCTGAACCTCATTTGATCTGTTTTATCTGTAGCACAAGTTACACAGCAGAGAGAGAGCTATCTCCATGTTTCCTTTTGGTGGTGGGTTGGGGGTAAATTGTGACTATTCTTTTCCTCCCCGAGTGCCAGTGATCATGTCATAATGTTCATTTGACTTTGCAGTGAAAGGTCATTGCCCTGGTTCTGTTACCCCAGGAAGGGAGTCAAACAGGCTCTGGGACCAGGGTTTCCTGGCTCCAGCATTTACACACCTGGCTGGGACAGTGCTCCCAGCAACAAGTCTCCCACCAGGCCAAGTCGCCTTGAGGCTCATGTTGCGTGGGAGAGGACCTATTCATCCATGGTGCAAAGCCTCAGGCTCATAATATCCCTGAACCCCTGCTATCTGGGATAAGGTCAGCTGACTGTGCATAACAAGAACTCAGGTCTCATGCATCCCTGCTTCCCCCTATTTGATAGTAGGCTTTGATTTGCCGCCTTGCCCATGTTTCCAAAAACCAAGGGATGTCCATGCTGTTTGAAAGAACCGAGAATCTCTTCTCGACTCACCCTTTAACCCTGGGAAGCGCTGGGCCCTGGAAGGGGACTACTCCTGGACCTCTGTTTTGTCCTTGGCATTGAGAACAGTGTGGGGAGAGACGTGTGTGTGTGTGTGTGTGTGTGTGAGGCCGCACGTGCATCTGTGTGTACTTGTAAGGGTAAGTGGGCATGGGGACAGGGAGGGGGCTTAAGCATCTTTTTTCTCTTTTTTATTAGTTTTCCCCCTCCTTTGTTACTTACCATTAATTTTTTAATATATTTTATTATATAAAATATATTTAAAATTTTATATAATAAAATATATTAAAAAATTTTTCCACATGTGGACTTCCCTCTCCAGAACTCCACCCAGTTCAGAGGTCCAGGAGTAGTCCCCTTCCAGGGCCCAGCCGCTTCCCAGGGGAAAGGGTGAGTCGAGAAGAGATTCTCGGTTCTTTCAAACAGCATGGACATTCCTTGGTTTTTTGGAAACATGGGCAAGGCGGCAAATCAAAGCCTACTATCAAATAGGGGAAGCAAGGATGCATGAGACCTGAGTTCTTGTTATGCACAGTCAGCTGACCTTATCCCGCCATTTTCCACATGTGGACTTCCCTCTCGTCAGAACTCCACCCAGCAGACCAGCCCATCACAGCCCGGATCATCAACACCCAGCCTGCAGCAGCTTTTTCCTCAATCCGGCCCAGGTATGCTGGTCCAGAGTCTCTCAGACATGAGGCAGAGCTGTTCCTTGCTCTCCCTGTGCACAGCCGTTCATGAGGCAGTCGGGAGGCATGGTGGGTTCTAGCCCTGGCCCACCACCTCGGCAGAGCCTCACAACAAGCCAGACCACCACCCTCACTCCACGGGTGCCGCCATTTTCCACATGTGGACTTCCCCCTCTCGTCAGAACTCCACCCAGCAGACCAACCCATTACAGCCCGGCTCGCTGCTAAGCCGGCCGCGGTTCATCAATAAATGCTTTATTTGGAGGTGTTTAAAAGAGTTTGCCTCCCGCTCGGCAAGCCTGGCAAGCTTCTCGTGTTGCATTTGATATGCCAAATTCCAGTAACTATTACATTAGGTCATTCCCATGACCTAATATAATGGTTTGAGGCTCTTTATGTTCCTGTAGCAAGCCGATGCCCCTGGCTCTACTGGCATGAGACAGGACATATGGAGATATTACTGGTGCCCGCTCTAGCGAATAGATGATCAACGGGAAGATCGTGATCGTGATCGTGATTTTATTATACCACCGTGAGATATGCAATTACAAAGAAGTTCATGTTTGGGATTTGGTCATACAGTGTTCCAGCACCCATCCCTCCACCAGTGTCCCCATTTCCCACCACCAATGTCCCCAATTCCCACCCCCCACCCCTAGTCTGCCTCTATGGCAGGTTCTTTATCTCTTTATTTCTCTCTCTTTCTCTCTTCCTTCTCTACACACTGTGGATTAAAATACACACATTTAGAGGTTATCATGTATATTTCTGTTTTACCTAAACTCTGACTCCCTCAAGTTTGTGGTAGATTCCACCTTTGACAAGACCTCCTGATCCATGTTTTGCCTGGCCTTGAATATTGTTATCACACTATATATTTATTTATATCATGCAAATAATGCAATCATTCTATATCTGACTTTTTTCTTCTGACTAATTTCACTCAACATGATCCTCTCCATGTTCATCCATTTATAGGCAAATTTCATAACTTCATTTTCCTAACAGCTGCATAGTATTCCATTGTGTAGATGTACCAAAATTTCTTTATCCAGACATCAGTTCTTGGGCACTCTGGTTGCTTCTAGATTCTGGCTATTGTGAATAGTGCTGCTATGAAAATAAAAGTGCAGATGGTGTTTCTGCTTGCTGTGTTTTTAGCTTCCCAGGGTATATTCCCAGAAGTGCTTACCATTAAGTTTTGTTTTGGTGAAGAAGTTGAGTTTCAAATGAATGTCTCACTGTGTGTCTCCCTCTTGCCCCTACACCCAAGCCCTAGTGGAGTTAGTGAAAGTGACTGTCTTTTGCCATACCTTCCATTTTCATTTCAAGGAACTTGGGTGTAGAGGGGATGGGGAGAGGGATGAGGTGGCTCTCCGGACCGGATGGGCTTTTGCTGTTTTTGCATGATGGTGATAGTTGTTCTTCCTTGGGAGATCATGGTCTGTGAATGCTCACACCACATCTGACTTGTGTCCACTAAATTATAAGCAGGGGCCATTGGCACCCCAGGAATTCTATCTGGGATTCTTAAGCTGTCATTCCCAGCTGGATTCTGGAGTTTATTTTGCTGCTCCTCACTGAACAACTTTTATTTCATACTGTATTGATGTTTTGAAAGAACTGAGATAGGGGCTGGAGCAATAATAGTACAGTAAGTAGGGTGCTTTCCTTGCACATGACCTCCCAATTCCCAGCAAGCCATATATGGTTCCCTGAGCACCACCAGGAGTAATTTCTGAGAGCAGAGCCAGGAGTAAACCCTAAGCATCGCCAGGTGTGACCCAAAAAGCAAAAATAAATAAAATAAGAGCCTGGGGAATCTAATTCTAATTTGTAATTATGGTTGCCAATTGTCTGTTTAAAATAAATCTGTGTCAGAACAGCTCACTGGAACATTTGAATTGTACAGATATTATTCATGACAGCTTTGTACTGTGGAATGTGCTTGATAAAAAAAACAATAAGTTTGACCTGTGCCCAATACAATGCTAAGTAATGTCAATCAAGTTATGAGTATTATGCAATATACCCAACATGGCTTCATGAAATTGTTACATTAGCTACTAATTCAAAGCCAACACTCTTAATAAAGTGTTGCAATACTAAAACAAAAAAAAACCACCTCAGTGAGGCCCTTTAACAGATGACTCTAAAGGAAACCACAGATAGAAAAAGGAATTCTGATAAATGGGCTTCCAAAACTGATGATGAGGTTGGAATGTGAGAAGCAATCAAAACAGTACCATGCATTTCCAAATTCTCTGTCTGGCTGTGTACAAACCCACAATATGCTGCCATTAAGCCTGTTACAATATGAAAGTTCCATTAACTCACAGATTACACAGAAAATAATGAAATCACATTAAACATATAATAATCATCTGACTATATAAGAACTTTCTTTTGCATACAGGAGGACGGGTTTGATCTCTGCCTCCACATGCTTCACTAAGAACCCGCCCAAGGCAACCTCTAAGCACCAAAGCAGGAGAAGTCCCTCAGCACCACAGGGCTTGACCACAAAACAAAACAAGAAGGAAGGAAGCAAGGGAGAGAGGGAAAGAGGAAGGGAGGGGAGGGAGGGAAAGAGGAAGGAAGGAAGGGAGGAAAAGAAGGAGGGAGGCAGGGAGGGAGACAGGGAGGGAGGCAGGGAGGTGTCGGGGAAGGCCACCGGGGTCTCTGACAGTGTCAAGACAGAGGTTTTCTTCTACCTCCAAGGACGCCGGGAGAACAGATGAAAACTCACGAGTCCGGTGCAGTTCCAAGAATGACTTTTAATAGTACAAAAGCTCTTCCACAGCACTCCAATAAAATAAACAAACTTTAGCTCTGGTCCAAACTTAGACCATACAAAAGAGCCTAAGTCTCCCACCAAAGAGAGAGGATCTCACCCGAGCTGAGTCCTACCCACTATCTATCAATATCTTCCCATTCATCATCGATTTGCTCGAGCAGGCCCCAGTAACATCTCCATATGTCCTGTCTCATGCTAGTAGAGCCCAAGGGCATCTGCCGCTCCAAGAACATAAAGAGCCTCAATCCATTTCGAATGAGGTCTATAATTGTTACTGGTATTTGGCATATCAAATTCAACACTGGTAGCTTGCCAGGCTCCGCCGTGAAGGTAGCATACTCTTGTAGTGATCTCTAATTCCAGCATTTGTTGATGAACTGCGCCGGCTATAATAGGCTGGTCTGCTGGGTGGAGTTCTGACGAGAGAGAAGTTCGGATGTGGAAAATGGAGGCCCTCGTGGAGTGGAGGGTCATCTGGCTTGTTGCAAGGATCTGCTAGGGTGACAGGCCTGTGCTAGAACCCGCCATCCCTCCTGGGTGCCTTGTGAACGGCTGGGCACAGGGAGAGCAAGTAGCAGCTCTGCCCCATGTCTGTCTCTGGATCAGCATACCTGGGCGGATTATAAAAGACTGCAGCAGGGTGGATCTCGATGAGCCGGGCTATGATAGGCTGGTCTGCTGGGTGGAGTTCTGACAGGAGAGAGAATTCGGATTAAGAGATAACGGATTAAGTCCAGACTAAGTCGGATTAAGTCCGGATTAAATCCGGATTAAGTCCGGACTAAATCCAGATTAAGAGAAGTCCAGATTAAGTGGGAGTTCTGACAGGAGAGAGAAGTCCGGATGTGGAAAATGGATGCCCTCATGGAGTGGGGGGGTCGTCTGGCTTGTTGCAAGGCTCTGCTAGGGTGGCAGGCCAGGGCTAGAACCCGCCATCCCTCCTGGGCGCCTTGTGAACGGCTGGGAGCAGGGAGAGCAAGTAGCAGCTCTGCCCCATGTCTGTCTCTGAGTCCTACCCAGAAGGAGCAAAAGGCCAAGGAGCAAAAAGCCAAAAGCCGCAAGACTGAGGAGCCAAAAGCCACAGGAGCCAAAAAGCCGAAAGCTAAAAGGCCCAAAAGGTAAAAGGTGAAGGGGCCTCAAGTCAGCCCGTTATATACACCAAAGTAATCCAACCGGGAGGGTCATGTCAACAAAGAACTCTAAACAGAGTGTAGTGCCACACCCTATTGCAGGTATAAACAAGGGTTATGCCAAGGTCTAATCCTTTCTACCAAGATTATCTCTTATGTAAAACACTGGAGAGAGGGGGCTGGTATAAAGCAATACATCTTAACTTCATGAGCTTCATGTAATCTAGATGGTACCCACAAGGTCCTTCTTATTATTATCTGCACCAGGGTGATTCTGAGTATCTTGTTCTCGTGTACTGAAAGGGTCACACTCACCTGCTTAAAAGCAAACTAGTATGATCCTTCCTATAGTCTTCCTACAGTCTCAACATAGCCAGGGTGGTAGTCTCCTGGTAAATCCTAACTGTCCCACGCTGGGTGCAGTGGGTATAAAGAGGAGCTGTGCCCAATCTAGAAAACATAGAAGTCTTAGTAGATGTATAAGTCAGAAGTTATTCAATCAAGGTGACTTCTGTAACTGCCACACTCTCTAGCATTGTTTACATAGAAGAGAGGTCTCATTAGAATGAACCTTGGCTTAAATAGATTAAGCTGGGAGTGGGCAAAACAACAAAACTCCCAGGTTAGCTAAACCTGTCCTCCAACAGGGAGGGAGGCAGAGAGGGGAGGAAGCAAAGAAGAAAGGAAGGGAGGGAGGGAGAGAGAGAGGGGAGGGACAGAGGGAGGCAAGGAGGGAGGGGAGGAAGAAAGAGAAAAGAAGTTTTTTTGTCACATGCCAAAGTAAAAAAATTCATATATCATGGATTTTATTTTAATATGAAACCACTTTGGTCATTATAATTTATATAGGTGTTTGTCACATCATCTGAGACATGGGAGCTTATGAAAAAATTTGAATTGCACGTCAGTTAAGACCTAGTGATGACAATGTGTAAGAAAGGGAAGCGAGAAGGAGAGAGAGGGGGAGGAGAGAGAGAGAGAGAGAAGAGAGAAAGGAGATACAGAACTTGCTGTGGAGGCAGGCTGGGGAGGGGAGAAGGAGGTGGGGGACATTGGTGATGGGAAATGGGCACGGGTGGAGGGTGTTGGAACACTATAGAACCAAAACTCAAACATGAACATCTTGTAATTGTATATCTAAAGGTGGTATAATAAAATAATTTTAAAAAAGACCTCCAAAATTTAATATTTTTAATTATTTTAAAATAATTTTTTTAAAAAAGACATCCACGACATTGGCAACTATCACCCCATCTCCCTGTTGTCTGTCATCTACAAGCTGTTCACTCGAGTCATCCTGAACAGGATTGGCAGAACACTAGATGAAGGACAACCATGCGAGCAAGCTGGCTTCCAAAAAGGGTTCAGCACAATCGACCATATCCACACGGTAACCAAGCTCATTGAAGTTTGTAGGGAGTTCAGGATGCCACTCTGTATCACGTTCATTGATTTAAAGAAAGCCTTTGATTCTGTTGAGACTGAAGTGGTCATCGAAGCCCTAGCCAAACAGGGTGTTCATACCCAATACATCAAGATCCTTCGTGAGCTGTATTATGGATTCACCACCAGGATCTCACCATTCTACAAAGAAGTGATTATTGATGTCAAAAGAGGGGTTCATCAGGGTGATACCATTTCACCAAAACTCTTCAGCGGCACCCTTGAGAACATCATGCAACAATTAGAATGGGAAGGAATGGGAGTGAAGATAGACGGTTGGCAACTAAACCACCTCCGCCTCACTGATAACGTTGTTCTAATAACACCAAACATTAGCCAAACGGCACAAATGCTGGCTGACTTCGACCGAGAATGTGAAAAGATAGGTCTACAGCTGAATCTCAGCAAAACTATGTTCATGAAAAATGAACTCGTTCCAGAGGCTCCATTCACTCTCAATGGAACAAACACCTCTGAATGCAGCAGTTATGTGTACCTAGGTCGAGAAGTCAACATGATGAATGACCTAAAACCTGAGCTGCGCAGGAGGAAGAGAGCAGCATGGAATGCCTTCAAAAGCATCGAAGAAATAGCTAAAAAGACAAAGAACCTCCGGCTCTGGGCACATCTCTTCAACTCCACCATTCTCCCTGCATTAACATATGTCTCAAAGACCTGGGCCCTATGAAAGCAGGATGAGAATGCATCGGGTCTTCCAAAGAGGAATCAAAAGAGCTATGCTTAGAATATCACGCCTCACTCAAGTGAAAGAAGGAATCCGGAGCTCCAACCTCCATCACTATTCCAGAGTCAGGGTCGCTGTCTCGTTTGCCAAGGCATCGAAAATCAGGTGGGCTGGACATGTAATGCGATTTGGAGATGACAGCTGACTGGATCCCACAGGATGTCAAAAAATCACGTAGCCGCCCACCTACAAGATGGTCAGATTTCTTCGTCAAGACCCTGAACAAACGGTTTGAGGCTCTTTGTATTCCCTGAAGCAACCAGATGCCATTGGGCTACACTGGCATGTGATAGGGTCAAATGGAAATATTACTGGCACCCGCTCAAGCAAATCGATGAATAATGGATGTCAAGTGATCAAGTGATCAAGAAAAAAAAGACCTAGTAATGAGAATCTTCAGTTTTCCTAGACACCAAGGAATCCATGGCAAAGGCTAAGAGCTCTCTATTTCAGAGGATGTTTATTTCGGTTAACAGAAATTGTTTCCGTGTGGGTTGATAAAACATATCTAGTTAAAGCATACGTGAGTCACAGCCTTTTTTTTTTCTTAACTAATGTAACGAACATTTTGTAAATTTAGGGTATAGAGTTTTAGACACAAGTTTATTATACGATAACATGATCAAATACCTTAAAATTTTTCCCATGGAATAGTGAATAGAGGAGCTACTTAAGCAAATGAAAGCAGCAAGCATGCATAAGTAACTGGGAGCTAAAAAGTAAAAGATGTATATGGAATTTAGGGGCAGGCAATCCAACATAAAAGAAAAGATTCCCTGGAAAACAAAACGGTAATTAAACTATATGTTGATACAATCTCCTTTATGAGCCAGAGAAAGAGTACAGCAGGTACTCTTTCCCTGCACGAGGCTGGTCTGGGTTTGGTCCCTGGCATTCCATACGGCCCCCAAGCATAGGCAGGAGTGATGCCTGAGTGCAGAGGCAGAAGTAACACCTGAGCATTGCCAGATATGATCCTAAAACAAAAGAAAACAATAATAAAAATCTCCTTTATATAATAATGTCCTCTTGTGGCCAGAGTGATAGTCCAGCAGGTAGGGCTTGCACATAGCCAGCCCATGACGGCCTGGGTTCGATCCCAGCATCCCATACTGTCCCCCGAGCACCGCCAGGAGTAATTCCTGAGTGCAGAGTCAGGGAGAAACCCCTGAGCATTGCTGGGTGTGACCCAAAAAAAGCAATAAATAAATAAATAAATAATAATGTCCTCGGCATTTTTTGTATGAGCCAGTATTGGACATTGAAAAACACAGCACGTAACTTGACAATGAATAAACATTAGATATAAAAGTAAAAATATTAAACTATATAGTGTTAGGTCCTGCTATGGTCCCACCTATGTAAGCCCAGGGGGCCCTGAAAAACAAGTCATTGCTCAAGCTCACCCTCTATCCACGCATATCTATCCTGGTCATCTAGACAGTATAGTTTTACCACCAGCTGTGGGCAGGATGTCTTCAGGATTGATTAAGCACATGACTGGACCAAGACATACCACATCTCTTGTCTTTAAGTTTGCATGACCTTTTTAGGATGAAATGTTTGAAATATACTTTTCTTTAAGTTCATTGGCTACATGGATTTGCATGAGCTGTGATTCATGTAATGGCCTTGGAAGGCGTATATAATCCCTACTTGCTTTCCTCCTTGTCAAGACCCTGAACGACGGTTCAAGGCTCTTCGTATTCCTGAAACAACCAGATGCTATTGGGCTACACTGGCACATAATAGGGTCAAATGGAAATATTACTGGCGCCCACTCGAGCAAATCGTTGAATAACAGGATGTCAAGTGATCAAGTGATCAAATGCTTTCTTCCTGGGGTCAAACGCTCTCACTAGGATCTGAGTGTCTCAGTGAAGCGATTGGCCCCAGCTAGCTGGAATAAATCCTGTGTGTTACTGCATTATGAGTGTGGTTCTTTGCCATCCAAGCAGGGAAGTGGGCAAATGGAGCGGGGACTCCAATAATAGTAAAAATATTCGTAAAATCACCTGAATTTTAATATAAACACATTAATATTAATCTTAATATGAACACATTAGCTAGATCCAACAACACGTAAAGAATATGTGCATACTCTTTATGTTAATTTATCTATCTAGTTCTGACTAGATAATGACTAGACAAATGACCTAAGACAATGGAACTGGAGACTGAGTTTCCAGAAGGGGGACAGGAGTCTCTGGGGCATTGGTGAGGAAGCTTGCCCTCTGGTGGCAGGTGCGGTGCTACATAATGTATGCATGAAACTCATTAACTATCATTAGCAGTATTATAAGTTACAGCACATTAATAAAATTGAGGAGTGGCAGGACAGACATTCAGGGATTAGGGCAGCTGTGCATGCTGGTTCCCTGGCCCCCCATCATACTTTGTAAAAATAATTATTATTTTATAAAGTCATTAATAATCTCATCAGCTCGAGATGAGAGCCTTTAACTGAGAGTATACCACCTACACGGCAGAGCCTGGCAAGCTACCGTGTTTTATTTGATATGCCAAAAAAACAGTTACAATTATGGACCTCATTCCCATGACCTGAAGGAATGGTTTGAAGATGCCCCAGGGGTACACTTGCTTGCAACAGGACATATGAAGATGTTACTGGTGCCCACTTAAGCAAATCGATGAACAAAGGGAAGACAAGTGATACAAGTGAAATTCATTAAAATATATAGCTCCACAAAAGAGGAAATTATATTTCCAAAAACCTGCTTGCAGGAGCTGCCACAATAGTACAGTGTGTAGAGTGTTTGCCTTGCAAGTAGCCAGCCCAGCTTCTATTCCTAGTATCCCATATGATCCCCTGAGCCCTGCCAGGAATAATCCATGAGCACAGAGCCAGGAATAAGCCCTGAGCACCCCTGGGTGCTGGTATTCATGGCCCAAAACCAATAAATAAACAATCAATCAATCAATCAATGCTTGCATTCTTGAAGATTTCTAATGCAGCAAGACTGTTTGACCTCTGGCATCAAACAGGCTTCAGGTTCTGGGAACTGATTCAGATGCAGTATCTGCCCACCAGCCTTTGTGTTTGCCCCATTTTGTAACAATGAGAGTTCATAGTCTACACCACACATACAGACAGAAACTCCAAGCTCGGGCTGAACTAGGCATCACCATAGAAGAAACAGGAGGTCACAGAAGAGGGTTCCCTCACAACCCAGGAGTCCCCTGCAAAGAATCTCAGATCCGTGGTCCTTTTGTGTCCAATCCTTGTGACTCCCAGAGATACAAGTTGACCTTGAAAAGCTGCAACAGGGCCAGAGTGATAGTCCAGCGGGTAGGGCATTTGCTTTGCATGAGGCCGGCCCATGCCAGCCCAGGTTTGATCCCGGCATCCCATATGGTCCCCCGAGCTCCGCCAGGAGTAATTCCTGAGTGCAGAGCCAGGAGTAACCCCTGAGCATGGCCGGGTGTGACCCAAAAAGAAAGAAAAAAAAGAAAGAAAAGCTGCAACACAAACCATAAGGCCCAAAAGGAAACAGAGAGAAAGATAGAGACAGAGAAAGACAAGGAGACAGAAAGAGAGACAGAGACAGATACAGAGACATGCATACACACAGAGAGAGGGAGAGAGAGAGAGAGAGAGAGAGAGAGAGAGAGAGAGAGAAGAAAAGTGCCTGCCATAAAGGCAGCCCAGGTTGAAGGTGGGGCGGTGGTGGTAGTGGTGGCAGGAGGGAAAGTGGGGACACTAGTGGTGGGAAATACACACTGGTGAAGGGATGGGTATTGAAACATTGTATAACTGAGCCCCCATTATGAACAACTGTGTATCTCACTGTGATTCAATAAAAAAAATAAAAATAAAGAGACAGACAAGGAAGGCAGGCTGGCAGGCAGGCAGGCTGCAACACAGAGGAGAGAGTCTGACCTGCAACCCAGGGGCTTCTGCTCCTCTCTCTTCTTTCTGTTTGGGGGGAGAGAGAAGCCAAAGGTGGCAGCTGCCATCTTGGAGAGTAAAAAGATATTCTCTCTGCAGGACTGGGCTTTAACAGGCTTCTTGTTGCTGAGCCCATAGTGTCTCTGCAAACATCTGGAGGCTGCATTTACCCCCGTCTTTAACACCACTTAATTAACGCTTTGTTTATGGATGTTGAACATTCTCTCTGTGTGCTCACTTTGATGAGGCAAGTTCCTGTGGGTCTCCTGACATACTTGCTTTGTTTAGATTCAGCTCAACAGTCAACTTTTTGTGTGGTTAATACAGAAAACAGGTGTCCCCTTTTCTGAAAGATATGGCTGGGTCTGAGGACTTCAGTATCAAAATTTCAGAAGTCATGTGAAATCTGAACCTCGCTGTCCTATACACAACCTCAGTTCCTAACCAGTCACCTCCAACACTCCACACCCTACTCCCACTGGGGGGTGAAGAGAATCTATCCCTGAGAGACCATTAGACAAGGACAGTGATCAGGAAGTCAGACATGCAAATCATCGTCAAGAAAACTTGCCTACTTAATGCCTGCTTACAGTCCTCTCTGCCAGAGCCTGTCTGAACCCATATACCCCTGTGCATTGTTTTAGGGGCAGCAGATTTGGGAGACACTCTAAGATGGGCTTCCAGACCCAGCTCCTCTGTTTCCTGGTGATGGGCTTATATGGTAAGCAATTTCCCATTGCAGACTGAGAGCTGGTCCTCTAGTTCCTGATACAGGGATTGTGTCACATGGGCTTTGTAAAGGCAGTGTGAGGTGTAGCAGGGCTTTCAATGAACTATCATTAGAAACTGAAGCACAGACTCTAGTGCTGACCAGGAGACTGAGGCACAAAAGACCTTGATTTGTGGTCTTCACCCTGGGGCATGAGTGCTCTTTCTGTGCTGAATCCCTGGGCACCCATTTAGACTATAAGAAATGGCATCATTCATCAGACTCTCAGGTCGGGTTAAGCCAGGAGGTGTCACTTCCCATGCTGAGGCCTTAGGAATAGCACAGGGGTCCACAGACCAAAGCGGATGTCCAAAGAGAATGCCATTACTGTCTTATTGAATCAGGACGTGTATTTGTTACACAGGGAGCAAGGAAGTTTCCTCTAAGACTTTGTGAGGAAAGTCAACACACTCATGTACCACGTTGCCTAGATGTGGTTGTCTTACAGGCTGCAGGGGGCAGATCATCCTGACTCAGTCTCCAGAGACCCTGACAACATCACAGGGTGGCTTTGCTTCCATCACCTGTAAAAGCAGCACAGAGGTCGGCACCTCTATGGCTTGGTACCAACAGAAACCCAATGAGGCCCCTAGGCTGCTCATCTTTGGGGCTTCGGCCCGGGCTGCTGGAACTCCTGCCAGATTCGGGGAAGCAGTTATGGCTCTGACTTCTCCCTCTCCATTCACGGAGTGGAAGCTGAAGACACTGGTGTGTATTACTGTCAGCAGCACTTCAGCAGACCTCCCACAGTAACAGATCCCCAAACACTAATGTTCCTCTGACTGTAGATGCCCAAGCTGGGACTAAGACACCTGCTTCCCTTGGGGACCTCTGAACTCTGTGAGTCTGTATTGAAAATGCCATATTCACAGGGTCTTGTTTTCTATCAGCTGAAGCTGAGGCATTTGCAGAGTTACTGTCTCATGTTCATTTATTTATTGGGGGGAAGGAGGTTGAGGTCACACCTGGCAATGCTCAGGGCTTACTCCTGACTTTATGTTCAGACATCACTCTTGGTGGTGCGCAGGTGATCAGAGTCTGTTGTGTGGAAGACGAGCACTTTAACCCTTTTACTGTCTTCCTGGTATGTACTTACACCGGATCCACATATACGACAAGGCGGCAGGAGAGAGAGCTAAATGTTAGTATAGACAAATATTGTGAAAGATTTATTTGGTTTTGTTTCTATTACCTAGTGCGGTATAACAAAGAATATAAAAATAATCTGTTGGTGCAACACCAAGTTTCTAGATTTAGTTGATTTTTCTGAAGATGCCGTAAGCTGGCAGCAAACTGGACTGACGGGTCCAGAAGCCCAGATCCTAGTGTCTACTGTTCGGTACTGCCCATTGACATGGGCATTGTGTTTCTCTTGGTCACATTCAGGGGGAGATAAGGTGGGTGGGTGCCACCCAAGTACAGGCTACAGTGAATGAACTGACTGCACAAACTTATAAACTGACAACAAAACTGATTTCATTAGCACCACGCACTACCATTTCTGGACAAAGAGAAAATTCACTTTCCCTGGAGTGGTGACCACTCCACATCCTACTATCCCTGCATGGACCAGATGAGCTGCTCACACATCTGCACTTGGTTAAGGCCCTGTAGCCTGCTGAGAGGAACTGCTGGACCAGACGGAAGCTCAATTCACTTTTCTGAGGAGGATCTAAATTGTTTTCCAAAGAGAGTAAACTTGGGGCCGGAGCGATAGCACAGCGGGTAGGGCATTTGCCTTGCATGCAGATGACCCGGGTTCGATTCCCCAGCATCCCATATGGTCCACTGAGCATCGCCAGGAATAACACCTGAGCATTGCTGGGTGTGACCCAAAAAGCAAAAACAAACAAACAAACAAAAACCAAAGAGGGTATACCTATTGACATACAGGCTAGCAGGGTTTTTAGTCTTAGATGAGTAATTAATTTTTCAAATTGAGTTGTCTAAATTTGTAAGATAATAATGTAATAGGCAGATAGATAAAGGGACCCTGGTAATATACTTTTGGAAAATAATAAAGCTAAAACAATTTAAGCCTCAAGAATTTCCTAATAATAAAGCTTAAGCAATTTTCTAGCTCTGAAGTAGCCCAAAGGCATGAAAACCACATCCCCTTGAGATGTGTACATCCGTGTTTTCATAGCTAATTCTGGGATGTGTGTACTGGGGCTCCTTCCACCCTTAGAGGAGCCCGCATTCTCTCTTGAGCATGTTATTCTCACTTTCCTTCCTTTCCCATCCTCAAAAACTTCCAAATTAAATCTGTTTTTATTTAATGAAGAACAAGAACAAGAACTGTTGGGTGAAATGCCCTACTGAGCTCTAGGCTACTGTTACATTTAGCTTATGCTAAGAGCTGCTCCCTGCCTTTAGGGAATCTCCAGAGCAGACACAATGGAAGCTTGGGAGAATTGGATTGATTTCATAATTTTATACGGCAAAAATATCCTTATTATGAATCTTACTTGCTCCAGTTCAATACTCTTCCATTCCCCATGGGTCCCCATAAGGAACAGACATGTAGATATTCCAAGAGTACTTGGCCTTGTTGGATCAACCATAATGTAATCAGTTATCCTAGTTCTAAGAGACATGCCAGTGCACTTCTGGGCAAACTGGCGTGTCTCTGATTCTAAAGGTAATGCCAAAGTGAATTATTCTGATGAATTTTAGACCTTAATGGGATCTAGAGTCTGGAATCAGCTGGCGATATATTCATGGTATATAGTAGAGGAGGTTCGATTAATGCCGAAGACGTATTAATGCCATTCTCTACAAATTAATTATGAACTGCTTTCTTGTTCAGAGGTGCAGCCCCTCTCCACTCTGCTAGGGAAATATTACCTCAGGGAATCAACTCTGGCATTGTGAAGCCAAAGGACCCACCTGAAGACCTGCATTTCAATAGGGTCACTTACCTGGCTTCCTCTTTATATAGCCAGCCCAAAATGGGCTGGGCTGGAAGCTTTGGCGGGCTTCTATCTATAAAATAAGCTAGGAGAAAGGACTTTTTGGCCATTTTGGCTCCTCTTCGCCCTCTGCCTCCTCTCTCCTTCTATCCATTCTCTTCCCTGTTGGGCCTTAGCACGTGGTAGCAGCCATTATGGACTAGGATTCTAAACCTACTCATGACCGGGGCCCAGCTAGGAACCTAAAGTTTGGGATTTTCCTACTGTTGAATTGTATACCAGAACAAATGTGAGTAAAGCCTTTTGAAACTATGATGGATTCGCGAGTCTTTCTCTGTCCGCCAGCCCCCAATCCCCTCGAGCAGAAAGGGATCCCTACCCCTGCTCCCAGATTTTGTTCGGGAACCCAGCATTCTCTGACAAAGAATAAGAATAAGAACAAAAAGAACAAGAAGAACAAGAAGAAAAATGCCTACCATAGAGGCAGGTTGGGGGGAGGGTGACTAGGGAATTTTGGGTATTGGAAGGGTGGTGGAAGATTGGGTGCTAGAATGCTGTGTGGCTGAGACCCAATCATGAACAGCTTTGTAATTGTATATCTCATAGTGGTATAATAAAATTTTTTAAAACAAAACATTTTTTAATAAAATAAAATAATAAATGGTCCTAGGGAAAATCGATTTCAGAAGACTCCAAAGTAATCAAAGGAAGCTAATTAACAGCAAATTCATCTGTGGGAATTCTGGGCTGACTAGGAGTAGAGAATTGCCAGAACAGCAAAGGATTAATTACTATTGCACAGCTCACATTGCAGCACAACCCTGATGGCCCTGAGATGATGCCATCCTAGCCTGCCAGAATTAAGAGTAACTCCTTTCTGGGAGATAATGAAGTATTCCTATCACAGCCTGGCTTGCGCCACTAAGCGGCCATGCGGTTCATCAATAATTGCTTTATTTAGAGGTGACTACAAGAATATGCCACCCACACGGCAAGCCTGGCAATCTGCTCGTGTCATATTTGATATGCCAAATACCAGTAACATTTATATTAGGTCATTCCCATGACCTAATATAATGGCTTGAGACTCTTTATGTTCCTGGAGCAAGTGGATGCCTTTGGGTTCTACTAGCATGAGACAGGACATATGGAGATATTACTGGTGCCCGCTCTAGCAAATAGATGATCAACGGGAAGATAGTGATAGTGATAGTGAATGAAGTATTCCAGAGCTGGAGACAATTCAAGTAGGATTGCACACTGGGTTTAGTGAAGGAACCATGTGACCTATCTCCCCACCTCAGCACACCCAGGTGTAGCTATGAACAATGCCTGGATAAGTACCACACTGCCAGGCCCTCACTGCAAGAAACAGTCCTGGCCCTCCACTGGCAGCACTAGGTATGACCTCATTCTTAGAATCATTTCCAGGCAGTGCAGTGTGTAACAGTGACACTAGTGCACACCACTGGTGGCTCACACTTGAATGTGGATTAATTAATACAAATTACAGTACAGTATTCAAACATTAAAATTATCAACAATGTGTGCAGAAACCTATGAAACTATTAGGCAGATGTAACTCATTCTGATTTTCAGTCAAAAAATTTCCAGGCATGGGGCCAGAGTGA
>JAJIBD010027767.1:0-24947 GCA_021461705.1 Cryptotis parvus
CCATTGTTGGTGGGAATGTCGACTTGTACAACCTTTCTGGAAAACAATATGGACATTCCTCCAAAGACTAGAAATTGAGCTCCTTTTGACCCAGCCATACCACTCCTGGGAATATACCCTGGGAAGCCAAAAACACATAGCAGAAACAAGATCCGCACTTTTATTTTCATAGCAGCACTATTCACAATAGCCAAAACCTGGAAACAACCAGCATGCCTGAGAACTGATGACTGGATAAAGAAACTGTGGTACATCTACACAGTGGAATACTATGCAGCTGTTAGGAAAACTGATGTAATGAAATTTGCCTATAAATGCATGGACATGGAAAGGATCATGTTGAGTGAAATTAGTCAGAAGGAAAGAGAGAGATATAGAATGACTGCATTTATTTGCATGACATAAATATATCAGGCGGTCTTTTAAGAGTGGAAATTGCTGCAAACGTGTGGGAGTCAAAGGTTAGGTAAGACAGAGAAGGGAATGTGTGAATAAATGTCGAAAGGGCTAATACCAACCTAGAACTGAGCACTAAATACAGGCAAAAATGCATATTATGGCTTCTAAGTGTATGTAATGCAACCCACAATGTGTAAGAGAAGGAAAAGAGAGAGAGGGAGAGAGAGAAAAGAGATAAAGAACCTGCCATTTAGGCAGGCTAATGGGAGGGGGAATTGGGGACATTGGTGGTGGGAAAAGGGCACTGGTGGAGGGTAGGGTGCTGGAACACTATGTGACCGAAACCTCTAATCATGAGCAACATTGTAATTGTATATACTCATGGTGGTATAATAAAATGTTTAATAAAAAAAGTGTTTTGATGGTCTTCATTAGGTGTATAGGTATTTAGAAGTGAATTCTTTATGATGTATCATGAAGATACATTAATCATTAAATAACCATCTCTGTCAGTTATAATAATCATTAATTTAAAAAATTAATGATATTTTAATTGACACCCACCCTGCAGCAGTTTTTTTTTTTTCAATCCAACCCAGGTATGCTGAACCAGAGACTCTCAGACATGGGGCAGAGCTGCTACTTGCTCTCCCTTTGCCCAGCCACTCATGAGGCACCTGGGAGGCATGGCGGGTTCTACAGCCCTGGTCTGCCACCCCAGCAGAGCCTCACAACAAGCTAGATGACTACCCCGACTCCATGGGGGGCCGCCATTTTCCACATCCGGACTTCTTTCTTGTCACACCTTCACCCAGCAGACCAGACTATCACAGCCCAGATCATCGACACCCACCCTGCAGCAGTTTTTTTTCAATCTGACCCAGGTATGCTGAACCAGAGACTCTCAGACATGGGACAGAGCTGC
This sequence comes from Cryptotis parvus, assembly GCA_021461705.1. NCBI lineage: Eukaryota > Metazoa > Chordata > Mammalia > Eulipotyphla > Soricidae > Cryptotis > Cryptotis parvus. The sequence continues at coordinate 1,325 of JAJIBD010027767.1, forward strand.
TACTTCTCTCCCTGTGCCCAGGCACTCATGAGGCGCCCGGCAGGCATGGCAGGTTCTAGCCCTTGCCTGCCACCGCAGCAGAGCCTCACAACAAGCCAGACGACCCCCCTACTCCAATAGGCCGCCATTTTCCACATCCGGACTTCCCTCTTGTCACAACTCCACCCAGCCGACCAACCTATCACAGCCCGGCTCATGTGGCAGCTAGCCGGTTTGTTGGAGGACATGTTTAGCTAATCTGGGAGTTTTGTTGTTTTGCCCACTCCCAGCTTAATTTTATTTAAGCCAAAGTTCATTCTAATGAGATCTCTTCTATGTAAACACTGCTAGAGGGTGTGGCAGTTACAGAAGTCACCTTGTTTGAATAACTTCTGACTTGCAACATCTACTAAGACTTCTATGTTTTCTAGATTGGGCACAGCTCCTCTTTATACCCACTGCACCCAACGTGGGACAAATTAAAATTTACCAGGAGACTACCACCCTGGCTACGCTGAGACTAAAGGAAGACTATAGGAAGGATCATACTAGTTTGCTCTAAGCAGGCGAGTATGACCCTTTCAGTACGAGAACAAGATACTCAGAATCACACTGGTGCAGATAGTAATAAGGACCTTGTGGGTACCATCTAGATTACATGAAGCTCATGAAGTTAAGATGTATTACTTTATATCAGCCCCCTCTCTCTCCAGTGTTTTACATAAGAGATAATCTCGGGATTAGTCCCTGGTGTAACCTTTGTTTATACCTGCAATAGGGTGTGGCCCTACACTCTGTTTAGGGTTCTTTGTTGGCATGACAACCTCCCGATTGGATTACTTTGGTGTATATAAGGGGCTGATTGAGGCCCCTTCACCTTTGCCTTTTGGTTCCTCAGCCTTTAGCTTTTTGGCTCCTGCGGCTTTCGGCTTTTGGTCTTTTGCTCTTTGGCCTTTTGCTCCTTCTGGGTATGACTCTCAGCTCGGGTGAGATCCTCTCTCTCTTTGGTGGGAGACTTAGACTCTTTTGTATGGTCTAAGTTCGGACCAGAGCTAGAGTTTGTTCATTATATTGGAGTGCTGTGGAAGAGCCTTTTGTACTATTAAAAGCCATTTTTGGAACTGCCACCAGACTCCTGAGTTTTCATCTGTTCTCCCGGCGTCCTCGGAGGTAGAAAACAACCTCTGTCCTGACACTGTCGGGGACCCTGGCGGCGTTCCCGACAGCGGTTCTTCAATAAATGCTTTATTTAGAGGTGACTACAAGAGTATGTCACCCGCACGGCAAGCCTGACAAGCTGCTCGTGTCATATTTGATATGCCAAATACCAGTAACATTTATATTAGGTCATTCCCATGAACTAATATAATGGTTTGAGGCTCTTTATGTTCCTGGAGCAAGCGGATGCCTTTGGGTTCTACTAGTATGAGACAGGACATATGGATATATTACTGGTGCCCACTCTAGCAAATAGATGATGAATGGGAATCTAGTGATCTAGTGATCTAGTGAATTTAAAAAATTATTGTAATTTACAATATTGATAGTGGTAGGATTACAAGAAAAACGTTCCCGCACTATACCCTCCCACCACAGTTTGTTCCCTCCATTACTGTCCTAGTACTCCCGCCTTATCTTTCTCCCCATGCTCACAGCAGTGATTTGATTCTTACCAAATATGAGACTCATTCTTTATTACATTTGGGCATTTGTTATTTCCTTAATATGTTCATATTCCAGCTATGAAGGAGATCATTCCTTATCTGTACTATTTATGATATTTGTATAGCCAGCCCATCCTTTTTAGGGGGTATATTTTACATGTAAAATTGAATAGCAGCATTTGACTATGAACCTCTGTGTACTGTGACTGTTCTTGTAAGCTGCCTAATGTCACTCCATGTCTGCTTGTGTAGTTATTTTATGTCATTGATATTGAGTAAATTTATCAAAGTGAAGTTTATTGAAATATGAATATTTGTGATTAAGTTTGTCTTGTAAAGAAGACCCATCAATGCTTCTTGCAATGCTGGTTTCAAGACCACATAATATTCAAGCTGTTTCCTTGAAACAAAAGGAAGGTTTGTATCATTCCTTCCAATTTGAATGATAGCTAGCTTGGTAAGATATTCTTGGTAAAGGTATTTATTTCATTGAGATTTTAAAAACGTACGGACTTTTATGGATTATTTAATGACTTATTTTGTTTTGATGTATTCAGTATTCTGTCTCTCTATTTTGTGCTTTATATGTTCTGATTACAAGATTTGTATATTTTGACTGGGATACTTTGAACATCTTTAATCTGAATGCATTCATTTCTCAACTCTGGGGATTCTAGTTTGTTCTTTCTTTTGACTAGGATTTATTTTTAAGCATTGTCTTAAGCAAATTCTTCAGGGACTCTGATGATTCTTATATTGTAAGACCACAGTGACATAAAAAGTAAACCTGTAATACACATTGGGTCAAAAGTTCACAAACCATGACTAGATCACAAACCAAACCATAGCAAAGATTTTCTGGAAACCATGCCACAATTCCTCCAGTGTACTGTCCCTTTATTTTCAGTTTTACAACTACTTTTGTTTTCTAGAGGTGTTCTGCATTTCTTCTTTGAGTTTACTGACTTTTCCCTCCTCAGTTGTTTCTAAGAACTTCTGTTGAATTTTTAAGTTACCTACTATGATCTTTAGTTCTGTCACTCCTCATTACCAGTACAATACTTCTTGGACTTCATTGAAGATATATAACTATTTCTTTGAGTTCATTAAACATCCTCATTGACGGGGAGCGTCGCTGGGGTCCCCGACAGTGTCAGGACAGAGGTTGTCTTCTACCTCCGAGGACGCCCGGGAGAAAGATGAAAACTCACGAGTCGGTGCAGTTCCAAAAATGGCTTTTAATAGTACCAAAGCTCTTCCACAGAAATCCAATATAATGAACAAACTCTAGCTCTGGTCCGAACTTAGACCATACAAGAGCCTAAGTCTCCCACCAAAGAGAGAGGATGTCACCCGAGCTGAGTCCTACCCAGAAGGAGCGAAAGGCCAAAGAGCAAAAGACCAAAGCCAAAAGCCAAAAGCCGCAGGAGCCAAAAGCTGAAGGCTGAGGAACCAAAAGGCAAAAGGTGAAGGGGCCTCAAGTCAGCCCCTTATATACACCAAAAGTAATCCAATCGGGTCGTTGTCATGCCAACAAAGAACCCTAAACAGAGTGTAGTGCCACACCTTATTGCAGGTATAAACAAAGGTTACACCAAGGACTAATCCCGAGATTATCTCTTATGTAAAACACTGGAGAGAGAGGGGCTGATATAAAGTAATACATCTTAACTTCATGAGCTTCATGTAATCTAGATGGTACCCACAAGGTCCTTATTATTATCTGCACCAGGGTGATTCTGAGTATCTTTTTCTCATGTACTGAAAGGGTCATACTCGCCTGCTTAGGGCAAACTAGTATGATCCTTCCTATAGTCTACCTTTAGTCTCAGCGTAGCCAGGGCGGTAGTCTCCTGGTAAATTCTAACTGTCCCACGTTGGGTGCAGTGGGTATAAAGAGGAGCTGTGCCCAATCTAGAAAACATAGAAGTCTTAGTAGATGTATAAGTCAGAAGTTATTCAAACAAGGTGACTTCTGTAACTGCCACACCCTCTAGCAGTGTTTACATAGAAGAGAGGTCTCATTAGAATGAACCTTGGCTTAAATAAGATTAAACTGGGAATGAGCAAGACAACAAAACTCCCAGATTAGCTAAACATGTCCTCCAACACCTCATCATAATAACTTTAAGGCCATTATCTCAGAAGATATACAGCTGGTTAATACTGGTAAAGCCTTTAAGATACTATCTTTCATTAATTTTGGTTTGCTTTTATGCTGCTTCCCCATTTTTTCTGTTGTGCTCTGAGAGGGGAAATTTGTAGCTCATCCCATAGGAGTTCTGTGAGAGATTAAACTCAGTGTAACTTGTTGTTGGCCTTCCCTGTTGGGCCTCTTCCAGCAAATCTTTGCTTTGATTTGGTTTGTGATCTAGTCATGGTTTGTGAACTTTTGACCCAATGTGTATTACAGGTTTACTTTTTTTTGTCACTGTGGTCTTACAAATATTCCAGCTGGAATATGAGACTATTATTTTACTACAACCACATCCTTTGTTTTATATACAGAAGTTTAGGTGTATGGAAGTAGAATTGAGGTACTTATTGTACAAAGTTCCTGGGAAAGCCAGGGACACACAGGTCTGTTGGCTCAGAGAAAAGGGTATACATTTAAGTATATGTAGTGTGTAGTGTGATTAATAGGGTTGTTTGGGGCTATAACCAGTGTTGGACGTAGTTATGGGTTATATTTGTGCACTAGAATGAGATGGCAACCAGAACTTGAGGGGATGGTGGTGCGGATGATGGTGCAATGGGTGGAATTGTCTCACCTGGATAGGGTAAAAGTTTATGGCAGGCAGATTTAGGAGTAAAACCAACAGAAATCTGGGAATCTAGAAGCAGCTGAAGTGTAGAAAGTCAGGGTGGGCCCTATAATATGGACAGAGTAAAAGTCACTGTCTGATTGATTCCTAATCAGAAGCAGAAACTGATGGTAGTCCCGGGACTAAGATACAGAAGGTCCCCAGACACAGTTTTATAAGCTTCTTTGATCCGGTTAAATCACTGTCTTGATCCGGTTAAATATGCAAAGAAAATACATAAAATCTATCCTGGACTCTTCCTTAGTCTGTTAGTCACAGGTAGATGAAACTCAAATCTGATATTAATAAAACAGTTCTGAGAGCTTCCATAGAAGTAAACACTCTTAAAGGTTGTTTGAGGGTATAAAGAGACCATATGATGGCTTTCAGTGTGGGTGGGTATTTTATTGGAAAGGAGTGGCACTGAACTGAAGTCTTTGTGGGAAACCACCTGGGGAGAGCAAAAAAAAGTGTGAAGTGGGAGGGTAGTGAATCTATATGTGAGCAGAGAAAGCAGAAATGGTTGATCCTTAAGGTACTGCCAGGTTTGAGGACTATACTTAAGTCCTACATTGAGATGTTGTCCGTCATCTACAAGTTGTTCACTCAAGTCATTCTGAACAGGATTGGAAGAACATTAGGTGAAGGGAACACCATGCAAGCAAACTGGCTTCCAGAAAGGATACAGCACAATTGACCATATACACATGGTAACCAAGCCTCATTAAGCCTTGAACTGTTCATTCAGGGTCTTGGCCTTTTTAAGGCCAAGACCAAAAAATCCTTTATAATGCAAATAAAATCAAGCAGTGAAATGATAAAAGAAGGTTATCGCTTGTGTCACTTGCCTTCCCTTTGTTCACTGATTTGCTCGAGCGGGCACCAGTAACATCTCCATACGTCCTGATGCAAGCAAGTGCACCCCAGGGTCCTCTGCTTGCTCCAGGAACAGGAAAAGTCTCAAACCATTCTTTCAGGTCATGGGAATGAGGTCCATAATTGTTACTTTTTTTTTGGCATATCAAATAAAAACACGAGTAGCTTGCCAGGCTCTGCCATGTAGGTGGTATTCTCTCAGTATCCTTGTAGTGGCTTTGGTTTTTTTTGGACACACCTGGCGATTGCTGAGAGGGACCATACGGGAGGCCAGAAACTAAACCCAGGTCAGCCAAGTACAATGAAAGCTCCTTATCCACTCTGCTATTGCTCCAGCCCCCTCCATACATGACGTTTTTAAAAAAAGTTTAAATGCAGCTGATTCAAGGGTTAGTAAACCAAAAAATCGATCAGAAGTAAATTTAGATGGAAGTATAGAACAAAGGGGTAAAAAGCTTGAACAGATCAAACAGGGATAGTCAAATAAATATGAAATGCTTACAGAATATATACATTTATGAGAGAAAAGGTGACAAGGGGAAGGACAGTGAAGATAAATAGGAGGGCTCCGGAGACGGTCCATGTAGATGTGTGCACTGGGGTTTACTTCTGCAAATGAGTAGGGTAACTGTGGTGGGGAAAGGGAGATTGAAGTGGGGCATCAAAGGCAAACCCACAGACTGGTGTAGTGGCACCCGGCACAACACGCTCTTGATTCCATAGGAGGGACAGGAGCGGGACCACGACCAGAGGAGACAAGACCCCTGGCACCCAGAAATCAGATTCTGTCCTACATTTGTCTGAGGTCCTGCGGGGAAGCGCTGAGAAGACTGCGAAAACAGATGAACTAGTTTTCTGAACTTGGCGGCTCTTGCTCTAGCTAAAGTCAGAGCATTCTTGCTGTTTGTAGGGAGTGAGGAATATGCATGTTACCCTAAGGAGGGAAAAGGCAGTCTCGTGTAATTTCACCAGATGCATGAGATTTTTTTCCCTCCCTTCTTGCTCATTTGGAAAATCTGTGAACAATATGCAACATAGGTCACAAAAAAAAAAAAAAAAAAACTCCCTGAAGTGGAAAAAGCCTAGCAGGCACTAAAATGAACGATGCTTCACAAGAAGAAAATGTGGTTTTCTCTGAGATCCTCACATTCCAGGGTGGCTCCAGACTAATTGTATTTGGTTGGGAAGAAGCCAGCTGATCAGGTATCAGGGAGGTCAGAGCTATGGGTGGGTACAGACTAATGGCAGCCAGCATGTTTTCTGACAACCTGTCCTGGGAACCCAGATAGCAAATTGTTTCCTAGTATCATTTCTACAGACACCAGAGGAGCACACATGCATGAGGCTAGTGGACAGTCCACAGACTACATATCATCACGTCAGTTCAGCTTGTCCACACAGCAGTGTAGTGATGGAATCTCTGCAGGGAGCCAGGCTCAGTGCTAGGGAAGCAGCCTGGTCTTTGCTCACCCAGTGGACTCTAGAAAATGCTGAGGAGCATTTTGTGGCTCCCTGGACAGGATAAAGCCTGGTAGTAAAATGCATGTTCACCCGTACCCATATCAAAGGGGCCTTGTTGCAGTGCACTTCTGCCCAGAGCTTCTGCCTCTGGCCTGGAGTTGCCTCCTGAAGGCCACTTTGTAGATAGGAGTGTTGTAGGCAGGCAGACAGGGGGTGCCACAAGGCAATAAAAAATTCCTGTATAAGAAAAGAAAACTGGTCCTTCAGCTTTCCAGAGTCACACCTGTTGCCACAAGGGAACCATACTTGAGAAGACCATATCAACAATAGACCCTGGGGGAAGGGAAGGCCAGAGTGAATGTGTGAATGGCTTTATGGATTAAATCTCCTGAAGAAAATGAACCAGCCTTCCTGCCCAGGACCCAGCTCACAAAAAACCCCAAAGGAGACTTTCAAAGAAGACCACTCCCATAGTCTACTCCCCTTGGCAAGGGGCCCTAGCAACCGAGGTTAAAGCCCCATATGGGGAGTAACTTGGGGAGAAATCTATAAAAGCCTTCCTGACCAAAGGACAGCGCGCACATACTGCCTGGGCACACATGTTGCCTGCGGCGCATATGCTGCATGGACACACATGCTGCCTGAGCCCATGTGGCCGAGCACATGTGGTGCCTGAGCACATGTGTTGCCTGCATCTCCCCTCTTGAGATGTATACTCTCTCTCTTACTTTCTCTCCCCCTTCCCCTCTCCAAAAACCTCCTTAATAAAAATCTATTTTTACTTCACTGCCCAGTCGACTCCTGAGAATTCTTTTTTTCTGCGAGAAAGACAAGAACCCTGAGACAGACCTGGGTAAGGCCTAGGACTGACTTTTCCTTTCCTGCAAAGAGCAATTCCTCGCTCTAGCCTGAGTCCGTGGCTCCCCGATAAAACCTCGGGTGGTGGGGATTAACTCCAGTGCCTAGAGATCAAACGGGCATCAGGTGTGGCTTGACGGCCACCTCGTGGGGCTCAGGCCCACGCCATGCAGGGGTTCATCGCAGACTTTATCAGTTCTCAGCCTGCCCAGCGGATCCCCGGGTGGCAGAGGCGGCTGGGGGAGAAAGCGACCATCTCTCTCCCCTTCTGGGCTCACATAAGTTACCCGTGGGGTCCACCTTCAACAGGAGGAGGACAGTTTGAATGTGGCAGTTTATCTGACCATATATTCTATACTGGCTAGTATAAATATTCTCTCATGCTGCCACTATCATCGTGGGACTAGCTAGATCTTACCGGTATATTTGCCTGGCCATGTTGGATCTCTCTTAGTAATTAGACCAGAGAGAAATGCTATTTGCCTGCAAGCAAGCAAAGCGTGGCTCTCTGATAACTCAAAAGGCTGATATACAGAACAACCATAAAGTAAAAATGAGACTTTTGTGAAGGCTTGGAGAAATATTTAACTGGCATTAATATAGTCTTTGGTACAGAGGCATGCCTTTGTATTCTGAGATACAGCTCATCTCAGAAGCCCCTCCTCCACTCTACTCTGCAGGGTCACTTCCAAGGCAGATCCCTAGCTAAGCAACATCTCAAAGGGCCCAGGTGAGGTTCTGGGAAAATTACCTGGGGGATTTGACCCCAATGGCTTTCCATTGGAGGGTTGCAGGGATATAAAACTAGCCTGCTTCTTCTCTCTCTCTCTCCTTTTCCCCCTTTCTGCTGGAGCCTCTTCACTGTCTCCTCTCTGCAGGGCCTTAACATGTGGTGGCCACCATCTTGGCTTACACGTTGCCGGGGCCCAGTTGGGAACCCTAATTTTGGGGGTTTTTCCTATTGCTGATTTGTATGCCAGAACCTGTGTTAAGTAAAGCATTTTAAAACTTCCCCCAGATTCTTGTGTCTTTCTCTGCCTGCTGGCCGCTGATTCCCTGGGACAAAAAAGGGGATCCCTGACCTTGCTCCTGCATTTTGTGTGGTGCACCTCAACGTTTCCCGAAGGACCTCAGACAAATGTAGGACAGAGAAAAAGAAAGTTAAAAATTCTTAAATAAACATCATTCATAGGTGTCTCACAGATTACAGTCAGGTGAAAACTTGGACTTTACTTAATAAGAGGGAAATACAAATCAAAATTACAGTATAATATTACGTAACACTGTGGGACAAAACTATGTAAAAGCAGTTGGAAATAACCTATGTTAACTAGGAGTTGGAGGAAAAGGACATAGGTATATGGCTAGTAAGAATATAATATGTCACAGCTTTTCTGGGAAAATTATATGGATATTCCATAAGAAATTTGAAAGGGAGATACTGTTTAACACAGAATTGTCTCTTTTTGCAATATATGTATTTCTCCTTTTGATAATATATAAAAACTAGTTTGAAAGTATATTTTATGCATTTTCTTATAGCAAATGATTTACAATCACCAAAACATGTGATCAAACAAAATGTGTGACAATAGATAATTGTATTAAGCCAAGATATATACACAAATGAATACTACACAACTATTAAAAAGTTAAAGTAGTGCCTTTTGCTGTAAGATGCATCCAACTTGAGGTGATTTTGATAAGTTAATTGTGTTAGGGAATTAAAGATAATTTCCAGATTCTTTGTATCATATATGACAAATAAATATACAAAAGAAATGAATACATCACAAAAAATCTAACTGACATGGTGACAATTATGATAGTTGTCTGAGACAAAGCAGTAAGGGGTTACGTGGGGAATGAGAAGGAATAAAGCTAGTGGAATAAAGCTAGAATAAAGCTTTATTGGTAGTGGAATAAAGCTAGAAATTTTGTGGGTTATCTGATGATTATGTACATACAGAGATGTGAAACTGGATTCCTGAAATTTTGTAGTACTGTAAACAAATGGTAAATGTAGAATTATAAATCACCCTCAAAGTGCACCTTTCACTACGTTCCTATGGTACATTAATGGAAGCATAAGTCATACAGTCTGACTCAAGAACTACTCAGGTGGTTTTTCAGGAAGCTTTTCTAAATCACTTTTGGTTTGTGATAAATACTTTTATATTTGACAGGTGAAGTAATTTAGTTACGATAAAAGTGCTACACAAGAGTGAAAGTAAGGAAATACATAAGATGTAGTGAATTATCTATTTCTTACACAAAAAGTATATTCCAGGGACTGAAGAACATACTGGTTTCAAAACCTATAGAAGTTTATTTAGCATTATTAGATAAAGTGTTTTGAATGAAGCTTAAATGCAAATCACTATGTACTAGTCTCTTAATGATATCTTACACACTGATTACAGCAGCTTGCATTCTGCAAGGTAGTGTTTGTTGTAGGTTACTCCTTCTATGGGTAACCTTTTTTGTTATTCCTTTTATAGTCTTACCTAGTTCTTGCACCACAGTCATCATCATACTAAGTTCTCTTGTATAACAAAAATATAATGTTCATCTTGATATTAGCTATGTATGAAAAAAAGGTTGTGCTGTGCATTAGAATTTGCTCTTCATTAAAGTTCTTAAGTAATCTATTTTATTATTGTGTGTTTGTGTTTTCACAACACCCTTCTCTTTTCATGGGTCACATCAGGCTGTGAGCTTAGAATTTTCCACATTGATACTCAGGGGACTGTTGCTGCAGGGAATCAAAACATAGTAGACTATATGTGAGGCTAGTGTTTTAATGCCTTATACTATCTATACAAACCTTAAAAAAGTTTAACTGCATCAACCTTTCTTAGCATTCAAACATTTTTAATTTAGGGCAAAAAAAAAGCCAATTAATAATGCGTCTTTATGAATCAGCCCGACTATAAGTTTCATTTGCTTTTCTCTTGCTTTCTGCATTCTTATTAACAGTTTTCATATTCTAAAATTTTTCCACCCACTGTAAACTATTTTTTTCTTTTTGGGGGTCACACCCAGAAATGCTCAGGGGTTTCTCCTGGCTTTGCACTCAGGAATTACTTCTGGCGGTGCTCGGGGGACCATATGGGATACCGGGATTGAACCCCTGGCCGGCACACATCAGCCGCGTGCAAGGCAAACGGCCTACCCATTGAACTATCGCTCCAGCACTCCACTGTAAACTAATAATTGTAGCCCTTGAGTAAAGCTTTCAGAATCATCTAGATGTGACCTCATTCTCTGTTTAAATTAATGGTCATTGGAGAATAAGTACCGGGTTCCAAAGAGAATTCTGTAATGCTTATGGGCTAACCAGCATTTGAGGACTTGAGTTTAATATCATTTAGGAGTTCAAAAAATGTACATGAGAGGGCCGGAGCCATAGTCCAGAGAGGGTAGGGCATTTGTTCTTGCATGCGGCTGGCCTTTGCCCGGCCGGGTTCGACCCCGGCATCCCATATGGTCCCCCCGAGCACTGCCAGGGAGTAATTGCTGAGTGCAGAGTCAGGAGTAACCCTGAGCATTCAAGTGTGACCAAAAAGCAAAAAAAATGTACATGAGAGATAGAAGAAAAATGTGCCATAGACACAGGCTAAGGGGGAAGTAGGGGTGGTGGGTAGGAGGGAAACAGGGGACATTGGTGGAGGGAAATGTGTACTGGTGAAAGGATTGGTATTAGAACATTGTATGACTGGAACTCAATCATAAACAAATTAATGACTGTATATATTGCAGTAAGACAATTAGATGCTCATGGGTTACTCCTGGCTCTGCACTCAGGAATTGCTTCTGACAGTGCTCAGGGTACCATATGGGATGCCGAGGATCGAACCCGGGCCGGCCACATGCAAGGCAAATGCTCTACCTACTGGTCTATCGCTCCCCCACGGGATGTCAAAAAGATCACATGGCCGCCCACCTACAAGATGGTCAGACTTCCTTGTCAAGACCCTGAAGGAACGGTTTGAGGCTCTTCATATTCTTGAATCAACCAGATGCCATTGGACTACATTGGCGCATGATAGGGTCCAATGGAAATGTTACTGGCGCCCTTCCGAGCAAATCGATGAATAACGGAATTCAAGTGATCAAGTGACACATTACAGTGATTCAATTAAAATGTTCATTGGGATCCCAGCCCACATTTCTGATTAAGTCTATCCATTAACACTTTATCTCCCAAACTAAAGAATGATTTTAGCTAATCCATTACTCTAGACGTTGTTTCAATTTTTTCTTTATTTCCTCAGAAAAAAAAATTCTCCTCAGTATCTGGTTTTCATTTATTTTCATCTTCTTACGATCATTAAATGTGTTTTATAATACATTAAGGTTAAAAAGGAAAAACAATTTCATTTGGTATCATAATTTGCATCTTCATCTTATGATTTTATTTTTGAGTGTTCAATGGATGTCATTGAGTGGCATTGAGTTGTTTGCTGATTAATGACTCAAGAAAGTTATGAAAGCAGTGCACAATGCTTCCTCCAAATAAAAAATCAGTTTATAAATTCATATTTACTCAAGAAAACTTCCTCTGCTTTTCAGTTTTTCCTTCCTTCTTGACCTAAACAACATCATGGGACCATTCTTTGATTTCAGCTTATGACATGGTGCCATAACCTGGCAGAAAACATCCTCCTACACACAGCTCCGGGACCTTTTGCCTTCCAAAATATATCAGTGTTTTTCTTTTCTTCACCATCATCTCTTTCATCAAATTGTTCAAGCACCTCCATCCCCTGATCCAAGGTAAGTAGCTCGGGAGAGAGTTGATGGTAAAAGATGATAAGCAGTCCCTCAGTACCATACTCTTTCTGGTACCATCTGGTCAGATGCTTACTCTTGCCTCTCATGAGCTGCCTCATCACCCTCATCAATAATGTCTCTAACTCTACCCTTGACACAAGTACTAAATCTCCCTCCTGAGACTGTCCTTCTTTTATATCAGCTGCTTCTGGTTGCACAAATGGAACTGGACATATGTTGCTTACATCAGGCATATGGGGGAATTCAGAAACTTCCTAAGCAGCTATGTCTGAGAAAGTTTCACAGTTATGACTCAGAGACACAGGCATTAATCTATTGTGAACCAGGATAAGGCAACTCTTTCTGAGAAGCAGAGACCTTTGCCCATGGCTAAAAGTCCAGGTGGTGTCAAGGAAGGATAAGGCCACACCACTCTAGAGTTCCCTGCCAGCTTTAACTTTAGCTGGAATTCAAATTTGGTCAACGTCATGATTTTATACTTTTACAATTTACTCCATTTAAGCAGAAAGGTGGTATGTTCCAGAATCTAATTTGATGCATTCTCTACTTGCTGTCTTGTTCTTCAATTTATGCTATAGATCCTCCCCTTGCCTTTTCCATAGAGTTGTCTTGTTTACAAGTAGTGTATGTTGACTTAGGCTTTCACCAATAACTCTCTAATTTGGTTGTGGAGCAAAGCAGATGATTATTAATGTTATCCTTAAGTGATTATTAAAGAGTATACGTTTTCCTGGTTAGAGTCAGGTGTTAGATCCTGGGTTACTTTTCTCAAGGACAGAGAGATGAAAATTCTATCAAAATGAGGATAGGACATACATTTTAATGCAGAAAATTTGCCTATTTTATGCCATTCCCCATCATTGAATGGCACGATATTCTTTCATTTTGAGATTTTGAGCCACACTTGGCAGAGCTCAACACTTTCTACTGGCTCAGTGTTCAATAAATCTCCTGGTATGGCTTGGGTGACTGACCTTATGATGAATTTGGTATGTGTTAGGCGGACGTGGCTATCAAAGAGATCTGAGTAGAAGTCATGGATAATCTTCTCCATTGCCTTTCTGGAAGATGTGATAGTTCCATCAGGATGTTGGAGAGTAGTCATCTTGGTCTTATAGTTGGCGAAAGAACAGGTGGGCATTGCAAATGCTTTTCCCAGCTTCTGCTGCATCTTTCAGTATTTCTGCTATTCTCTCTTTGAGGTCTTCCTGTATTGCTTCTCTGCACTGCTTTACAAGCTTGGATGTTAGCATTTGGTCACCAGAGGCTAGTGCCATGCCACGTTGGTGAATTAGCTCGAGAGTTTTTGAAGAAAGGCATCCTTTTGTGTTTTTTCCTCTCTTGGCATTCTTCGCACAAATAATGGAGGTGCTGAATCAGTCATTGATGTCATGTATCTTCCCATGTTGCCCAGTGGTGCCAAAAGTTCCCAGTTGGTGGTCGTTCTGGGAGTTCTCTTCTTAAACTTTTCAGCCTTTTCTCCCCATTGCGTGAAGTAGAATTTTGCATGAAGGGAGACAGTGGTCCTATCCTGTTTGGAATTTTAGGTCAACAGCAACATTGGTCAGGCAAAACCGTAGACTGAAGATGATTTGGTCAATTTCATTGTGGAATTGTCCACCAGGGGATTCCCATGTCCAACGTTTCAATTCAGCCTTCTGGAACTGTGAGTTCCTATGAATGGTCTTGGTGGAAATGTGAACTCAGATAATCTCTCACTCTGTTCATTCCATTCTAGGCCTTGGGACCCAACGTGGAGTTCCTCTGGCCGATCTTCTCGGTCCTTCTTGGCATTAAAATCACCAACTATGATCTTGTAGAAGGTGTGATCTTTTGAAAGAATTCCTCCAGTTCCATGTCGAAATTATCAGTTTCTTCCTCCTTGTACATGGATGTTGGTGCGTAGGACAACAAAGACAGAAACTGCTGGCAGTGGGTCACATCTCTTCAAGTGTAATCACTCTATCTGGGTTGATAGGCATTCAAATGAATCAATGTTGACTGCTATGTTCATATTGACAAGGACACCAACGCCACCGAAGCCTCTTTTCATCGCATGTTCCAAGGAACAATTCTTCTCCAGTATCAAATACAGCATGTGCGACTGATGTCTCCCTCATCTCAGTCAGACCAATGATGTTGTACTTGATCTTTTGTGCTTGCACCATCAGATCCTCAATATATGTTTCTGATGCCAGCATACGTGCATTGGAAAGTACAGACAGTCATTTTAGTCCTTCTTTGCTTTGGCAGCCAACTTTCATCGCATGTTCCGAGGAACAGTTCTTCTCCAGTGTCTAAAACAGCGTGATGCAATTGACCCCTCGTCTCAGTCAGACAAATCGTGTCATACTTGATCTTTTGCACTTGCAGCATCAGGTCCTCTATATATGCTTCAGTTGCCAGTGTACGTGCATTGAAAGTACCGGTCTGTCATTTTAGTACTTCTTCGTTTTGGCAGCTTAGTGTGGCCCTTGAAATTTTATGAGGCCCTTCTTATTCATCCTTCTTAGTGCTGCCATCTTAAGGGCTCTTTCAGGACCCTGCATCAAGATCATTCGTGAGATGTATTATGGATTCACCACCAGGATTTCACCATTCTACAAAGAAATGATCATCAATGTCAAAGAGGGGTTCGGCACCAAAACTCTTCAGCGCCACAATTGAGAACATCATGCAACAATTAGAATGGGAAGGAATGGGAGTGAAGATAGAGCGGTCAACAACTAAACCACCTCCACTTCACTGCTGACATCATTCTAATAATACCAAACATTAGCCAAGTGACAGAAATGCTGGCTGTGTTCGACCGAGAATGTGGAAAGATAGGTATACAGCTTGCTGCAAAACTATGTTCATGAAAAATGAACTAGTTCCAGAGGCCCCATTCACTTTCAATGGAACAAACATCTCCGAATGCAGCAGTTATGTGTACCTAGTTAGAGAAGTCAACATGATGAACAACCTAAAACATGAGCTGCACAGGAGGAAGAGAGCAGCATGGAATGCCTTCAAAAAGCATCGAAGAAACTAACTAATAGGACAAAGAACCTCCCGGTTCGGGGCACATCTCTTCAACTCCACCTTTATCCCTGTATTGTCATACACCTCAGAGACCTGGGCCCTAGGATTGCAGGATGAGATTGCTATTTGGGTCTCCCAAAGAGAAATAGAAAGAGCTGTGCATGGAATACCATGCCTCACTCAAGTGTGTCGGGGAGCGCCGGCTGGGGTCCCCAACACTGTCGGGAAGCGAAGTTCCCTTCTACCTCCAAAGCCGGCGGGGAATGGATGAAGACTCAGGAATCAGTGCAGTTTTAAAAGGATTTTACTATCACAGGATCCAACATACAAATCCAAGAGCAGGGAAAAACTCTGGACTCTGGGTTCCCAGCTAGGGCCCCAGCCAGGTGTAGGCCAAGATGGTTGCCACCACGTGTTCAGGCCCAACAGAGAATGAAGAGGACGGAGAAGCAAAACACCAAGGGAAGCCTAAATGGCAAAAAGGGGGAAAAGAGAGAGAGAGAGCTTCTTTCTTCTTGCAGCTTATCTTATAGCTAGAAATCCGCCCAAACTCCCAGCCCAGCCCATTCTGGGCTGGACTACCTAGAGAGATGAAAACAGGAAAACAGCTCCATAGAATGTAGCAACTTCAAGAGACCATTTAGTTGTTTACAAGGACCCAGAGCTAATTAAAAGCCTCCTAGCAGAGCTAGGAGAAACTATAAGCCAAATGTAACTTCCCCTGGCAGGAAGGTTCAAATGCCCTCAGGTAGCTTCTCCCAGCACCTCACCTAATATCTTAAGCCAAGATCTGCCTGGAATTGCCTTTATAGTGTAGAGAAGGGGGTTTCTGAGATGGCATGTCTCTGTACCAAAGACTAATAATGCCAGTTAAATATTTCTCCAAGCCTTCACAAAAGTCTTGTCTACTTCACGGTATGTCGAGGAGCTCCGCCGGGGTCCCCGATAGTGCCGGGAAGTGAGTTCCCTCCTACCTCCAAAGCCGGCGAGGAATGGATGAAAACTCAGGAATCCGATGCAGTTTTAAAAGGCTTTACTTATCACAGGTTCAGGCATACAAATCAGCAAAAGGAAAAACCCTGTGCTTAGGATTCCCAGCTAGAACCCAAGACATGTGTAGGCCAAGATTGGCGGCCACCACGTGTTAAGGCCCTGTAAAAGGAGAAGACAAGACTCCCAAGAAGGGTGAGAGCTCACAGACAGCCCAAAAAGAATCCCTGAGAGAGGAAGCAGGCTAGTTTTATATCCCTGCAACTCAGACCTCCTTCCCACTGTTATGGAAAGCAGGGAGGGTCAAATGCCCTTAGGTAATCCCTCCCTGCACCCTCACCTAGGCCTTTTATATGCTAATGTTTTGAGCCAAGATCTGCCTGGAAATGCCTTTATAGAGTAGAGAAGGGGGTTTCTGAGATGGCACGTCTCTGTACCAAAGACTAATACTAATGCCAGTTAAATATTTCTCCAAGCCTTCACCAAGTCTCTTCTACTTCATGGTAGTTTTGTATTTTAGTTGCCTTTGAGTATATCAGGGAGCCATGCTTGTTTGCTTGGAAGCAAACAGCATTTCTCTCTGGTCTAATTACTTAGGGATCCTACGTGGCCAGGCAAATATGCTGGTAAGATCTAGTTAGTCCCACGATGGTTGTGGTAGCATGAGATAATATTTATACCAGCCAGTACAGAATACATGGTCCAGATATGACTGCCACATTCAGACTTTCTTTGTTTCTGCTCTAAAAAGCCTTAACATATGGTGATTGCCATCTTGGCCTACAGGTGGCTGGGGTACTAGCTGGGAATCCTAAGCAGAAGGATTTTCCTATTGCTGATTTGTGTGCCTGAACCTGTGATAAGTAAAGCATTTTAAAACCTTTCCAGATTCCTGAGTTTTTATTAATTCCCCACCGGCCTTGGAGGTAGAAGGGAACTAGCTTCCTGGTATTGTTGGGGACCCCAGTGGCATCCCCGACATCTTGCGTCCCCTGATTTGGCACCCCACATCTGGAGGTCCCACGGCGTTGTTGATGAACTTTTCCTGAAGCTGAAAGCAGCATTTGGTGTGCGTGATCCCTGCGTCTCCGCGGACCCAAACTGCCCCAGGGAGAAGGCGGAAACTCCATCAACGGGAACCCAAGGCTAACTGCCTTGGTTTCACTCGCAGAACCACAGGCGCTGCGCTCCTGGGACCGGCTGAAAATCTCCCCCCCCCCCCGCCAGGTGTGTGCGTGATCCCTGCGTCTCCGCGGACCCAAACTGCCCCAGGGAAGGCGGAAACTCCATCAACGGGAACCAAGGCTAACTGCCTTGGTTTCACCGCTGAGACAACAGGCGCTGCGCTCCTGGGACCGGCTGAAAATCTCCCCCACCCCCGCCAGGTGTGTGCGTGATCCCTGCGTCTCCGCGGACCCAAACTGCCCCAGGGAAGGCGGAAACTCCATCAACGGGAACCAAGGCTAACTGCCTTGGTTTCACTCGCAGAACCTCGGGCGCTGCGCTCCTGGGACCGGCTGAAAATCTCCCCCCCGCCAGGTGTGTGCGTGATCCCTGCGTCTCCGCGGACCCAAACTGCCCCAGGGAAGGCGGAAACTCCATCAACGGGAACCAAGGCTAACTGCCTTGGTTTCACCATGAACAACAGGCCCTGCGCTTCCGTAATCATCCCAAAACTCAAAACCGCCTCGCTAGCGTCGCGCAAACCTTTTACTACCTATCTTGCATGAGGTACCACTGAACCTTGGTTCCTACATCCTTGCTACCCACCCAAACTCCACAAACAGACCAGACACCTACTAACTGTACTATCCTGTCATCCAAGACCCCACATTTGCAACCTACAATAGTCAAAATGGTAAGGCAGCACAAAGTTCCATCCAGCTCTGTGAGTGAAGTCACTAGTCCAGATGAGCCAAGCAATACCAATGAGTTATATAACCTCTCTGATAAGGAATTTCGGAAAGAAATGTTAAGGAGTCATAAGGAATTCAAAGAAGCAATGGAATGCAAACTCAATAAAATACAAGAGGACATGATAGAAGAAGTGAGGAAAATGCAAATGGAAATGACATATATTAAAAATGAGGTAAATGAAATGAAAAACACAGTGGAAAGCCAGCATAGCAGAATAATAGCTACTGAAGAAAGAATTAGTGATCTCGAAGCAGCGTTCCAAAGATTCTCTACACAACACCAGAAGATAGAAAAAAGACTCACAATTACCGAACAGACAACAAGAGATAATCGGGATGAAGCCAGAAGAAACAACATACGGATCATTGGGGTCCCAGAAGGGCAAGAAGAAAACCCTGATGAAGAAGAAACTGTCAAAGCCATCATTGCTGAGAAGTTCCCGGAACTAAAAAACACTTGCCTCAAGATCCAGGAGGCCCGTAGGATACCTGCTAAAAGAAACCCCAACAAGAATACTCCAAGACACATCTTAATTAAAATGACAAAAACTATAGATAGAGATAGAATACTGAAAGCAGCAAGATCAAAGAAGGAAATCACATACAAAGGAACATCTCTAAGATTTACAGCAGACTTCTCTGATGAAACACTCCGAGCAAAGAAAACAATGGTGGGATATTGTGAAAAGGCTGAATGAACTGCAGGCCTCACCAAGAATTCTTTACCCGGCCAGACTCACATTCAGATATGAAGGAAAGATACACAACTTCATGGATAAGCAACAACTCAGGAACTTCATGGACTCAAAACCAACCTTAAAGAAGGACTGAAGGGTCTACTGTAATACGACCAAACCCATAAGCACAACAAGCTCAAACAGAAAGATGGCACAAAATCCGATGACAATAATCTCTCTCAATGTCAATGGTCTAAATGCACCAATTAAGAGACACAGAGTAACAAAATGGATTAAAAAATTGACCCAACATTCTGCTGTCTACAAGAAACACATCTGAATAATCAGAACAAACACAGACTCAAAGTCAAAGGTTGGAAGACCATTCTCCATGCAAACAATTCCTCCAAAAAGGCTGGTGTGGCCATATTAGTATCAGATAATATAGACTTCAGGCTGAAAAAGGTTAGAAGGGACAACGAAGGCCATTTCTTATTACTTAAGGGGTATGTACACCAGGAAGAAATTACACTACTAAACATATATGCACCCAGGGGCCAGCAAAATACATAAAACAACTGCTAAGAGACCTCAAAGAAGACATTAACAGTAGCACAATAATAGTTGGAGACTTCAACACTGCTCTATCAACGATGGATAGATCAACAAGACTGAAACTCACCAAGGAAATATTGGCCCTGAAGGAAGAAATGGAAGAAAGAGAGCTAGTAGATATATACAGGGCTTTTCATGCCAAAAAAGCTGAATACACATTTTTCTCTAGTGCACATGGAACATTCTCCAAGATAGACCACATGCTAAGCCACAAAGCATACCTCAATAAAATTAAAAGATAGAAATTGTGTCAGCTATCTTTTCAGACCATGATGCACTGAAAATGGAAGTTAACCGTACACAGAAACAGGGAGTCAAACCAAACACCTGGAAACTGAACAGCTCACTCCTGAACAACAAATGGGTCATAGAAGAAATCAAACAGGAAATCAAAGATTTCTGGAAACAAATGAAAATGAAGACACCAACTATAAGAACTTGTGGGACACGGCAAAAGCCGTGTTAAGAGAGAAATTATAGCTCTGCAAGCATTCATCAGGAAACAAGAAAGGGCCCACATAAATAACCTGACTACACAGCTGAAGACATTAAGAAAGACCAACAAAAGGAGCCCAACCCAGGCAGAAAAAGGAAATAATAAAACTTAGAGAGGAAATCAATGAGTTGGAAACCAAAAAAACAATCAAAAGATTAATGAAACCAAGAGCTGGTTTTTGAAAAAAAAAACAAGATTGACAAACCATTGGCAAGACTTGTAAGGACAGAGAAAGAGAGAACCCAAATAAACAGAATCAGAAATAAAAGGGTGACATCACAACAGAAACCACAGAAATCAAAAGATCATCAGAGATTACTTTGAGAGCCTGTATGCCGTGAAACATGAGAATCTAGAAGAAATGGATCAATTCCTGAAGTCCTATAACCTCCACGGCTGAAACAAGAAGACCTCCAATACCTGAATAAGCCTATCACCATTGAGGAAATAGAAACAGTAATTAAAAGACTTCCCAAACACAAAAGCCCAGGTCAGACCGGATTCCCTAGTGAACTCTACCAAACCTTTAAGGAGGACCTACTGCCAGTCCTGTTCAAGCTCTTCCAGGAAATAGAAGAAACAGAAACACTCCCAAACAGCTTCTACGAGGCACATATCACCCTGATACCCAAAGCAGGGAGAGACAACACAAAGAAAGAAAACTACAGACCAATATCCCTGATGAACACGGATGCTAAGATCTTCAACAAAATACTAGCAAACAGAATCCAAAGACTCATCAAGAAGATTATACATCATGACCAAGTAGGATTCATCCCGGGTATGCAAGGATGGTTCAACATTCGCAAGTCAATCAACATAATACATCATATCAATAAGAAAAAAAATAAAAACCATATGATCCTATCAATAGACGCAGAGAAAGCATTTGACAAGATCCAGCACCCGTTCATGATTAAAACCCTCCAGAAAATGGGAATTGAAGGGACTTTCCTCAAGATAGTTACAGCCATCTACCAAAAGCCCACAGCGAGCATCATTCTCAATGGGGGAAAAGTTGAAAGCCTTCCCCCCTGAGATCAGGGACAAGACAAGGTTGCCCACTCTCACCTCTTTTATTCAATATAGTACTGGAAGTACTTGCCATAGCAATCAGAGAAGAAAAGGACATCAAGGGCATCCAGATAGGCAAGGAAAGAAGTCAAGCTATCATTATTTGCAGATGACATGATATTATACCTAGAGAACCCTAAACTCTCTACCAAAAACTCCTAGAAACAATAGGCGCATATAGTAGAGTGGCAGGATACAAAATCAACACGCAAAAGTCGGTGGCTTTCCTATATACAAATAACGAAAGAGAAGAAAGGGATATTAAGGAAACAATTCCATTCACAATTGTGCCACAGAAAATCAAATACCTAGGAATCAACTTACCCAAGTGTGTAAAGGACCTGTACAAAGAAAACTACAAGACACTGCTCCAAGAGATAAAAGAGGACACAAGGAAATGGAAACACATTCCCTGCTCATGGATGGGGAGAATCAACATTGTCAAAATGGTAATACTCCCTAGAGCTCTATACAGATTCAATGCAGTCCCTATGAGGATACCCATGACATTCTTCAAAGAAATTGACCAAACAATCCTGAAATTTGTATGGAGCGATAAACCCCCAAGGATAGCTAAAGCAATCCTCGGGAAAAAGAAGATGGGAGGCATCACCTTACCCAACTTCAAACTGTACTACAAGGCAGTAGTAATTAAAACAGCATGGTATTGGAATAAAAACAGACCCGTGGACCTATGGAATAGAATTGAGTATCCTGACACCCAACCTCAAACACATGATCATTTAATCTTTGATAAAGGTGCAACGAGTCTAAAATGGAGTAAGGAAAGCCTCTTCAATAAGTGGTGTTGGGAAAACTGGGCAGCGACATGTAAAAAAATGAATTTGGACCTGTGTCTAACACCATGCACAAAAATCAGATCAAAGTGGATTAAAGATCTCAATATCAGACTTGAATCCATAAAGTACATTGAAGAAAATATAGGAAAAACCCTCCATGACATTGAAGCTAAAGGCATCTTCAAAGATGAAACATCTCTAACAAAGCAACTAGAAGAAAAGATAAATATATGGGACTACATGAAACTAAAAGCTTCTGCACCTCAAAAGAAACAGTGACTAAGATACAAAAGCAGTCCACAGAATGGGAAAGAATATTCACCCAATACTCATCTGATAAGGGGTTAATATCCAGGATATATCAGGCACTGGTAGAACTTTACAAGAAGAAAACAAACAACCCCATCAAAAAATGGGGAGAAGAAATGAACAGAAACTTCAGCAAGGAAGAAATTCGAATGGCCAAAAAACATATGAAAAAATGCTCATCATCACTAATCATCAGAGAGATGCAAATCAAAACAACAATGAGATACCACTTTACACCACAGAGACTGGCACATATTCAAAAGAACAAGAACAACAAGTGCTGGCGTGGGTGTGGGGGAAAGGGGACACTCATCCATTGTTGGTGGGAATGCCGGCTGGTACAGCCTTTCTGGAAAACAATATGGACATTCCTCCAAAGACTAGAAATTGAACTCCCATTTGACCCAGCCATACCACTCCTGGGAATCTACTCTGGGAAACCAAAAATACGCTGGCGGAAACACCATCCCTACTTTTATGTTCATAGCAGCATTATTCACAATAGCCAGAATCTGGAAGCAACCCGAGTGCCCGAAAATAGATGACTGGATAAAAAAGCTTTAGTACATCTACACAATGGAATACTATGCAGCTGTTAGGAAAAATGAAGTTATAAAATTTGCCTACAAATGGATGGACATGGAGAAGATTATGTTGGCGAAATTAGCCAGAAGGAGAGAGACAGTTACAGAATGACTGCATTTATCTGCATAACATAAATATATAGGTACATATTATGATACCAATATCCAAGGTCAAGTGAAACATACATCAGGAGGTCCTGTCAAAGGTGGAAATTATCACAAACGTGTGGGAGTCAGAGGCTAGGTAAGACAGAAAAATGGAACAGTGTGCTAACAATTGTGAGGGTACTAATGCCAACCTAGAACTGAGCATTAAATAGAGGCAAAAGGATACACATGACAACCCTTTAATGTATGTTCTGTAATCCATAGTCTGGAGAGGAAGGAAAAAGAAAGATAGAGAAATGGAAAGAAATAAAGAACCTGCCATGGAGGAGGGCTGGGGAGGGGGGGAACCGGGGACGTTGGTGGTGGGAGATGGGCACTGGTGGCGGGATGGGTGCTGCTACACTGTATGACCAAAACCCAAATATGAACTTTTTAATTGTATATCTTTGTAATTGTAAAAATAAAAAATTAAAAAAAAAAAAAAGCAGTATTTAAACATGAGTTTAAATGGGTTACTTCTGTAGGTTTTTTCTTTTTTTCTGCCTTCACCTGTTTTTTCAGGTACTAGTAGCAGTGGTGGCTTTTGTAACT